>JANIPM010004163.1:0-10271 GCA_027478405.1 Erythroxylum cassinoides | reverse complement strand
ATTCTAGATTGGTATTATTGATTACACATTAAGTCAAGATAGATTTCCCTATCTTTTTACACGTGAATATTATTTATTTATATATATATATATATATATATATATAAGTACTTACAAGTATGTATATGTATATATGTAATTTGAGTAGTCGTTATCATGATGTCAATGTAAGTAATATCACAATATTTAAGTGTATGGATATAAATTTGGGAACCTAGCATACTGCATGCATTTATGAAGATCATCATAGACCGAGTACTTGTTTAAGAAATTGCGGGATTGATATTTGGTTTGTGTGTGGATGTGTTTGATTGTGATTGTAGAGGAGGAAAAATCTATAGGATGTGCCACCTAATGAGTATGCATTAAGAGTAGGTGCACACTGGTTTGATTATGAGAGATGATTGTGATATAATATAGAGAAATGATGTAGATCGATCCTGATTGATGCTTGGCTCTAGTTGAATTCTCATTTGGCATGTATATTATTAACGTGATCGTGACTTTGGATGTATTGAACGAGGACTAATCTATTGATGTTTCTTGGTTCCCCATGAGGCTGTTTTCGACTAAGAGAGCCTTACAATTATATGAGTATAGGTGAATGGTTGGATTATTGGTGATGCATAGCTTCCTGCAGTCATTCAAGGTGTAGTATTGTGAGGATTTATCCTTAAAGACTAGAGTCCTATACATTTTCCTTCTCCATGATTTATTGTGTATTGCATGTGATTTGTCATACATCATATATGTGTGTTTATAATAATATAAATTGTGTATTATGTGACCATGTCATTGAGTATCCTGGGACAACATGGACTTACTTAGTAAGGTTTGGTTACTCTCAACTTTATTTTTTAGATTAGCTATCACCATCTTTGTAGTAGTGACTGCAAGAGGATTCGATTACAATATATCTACTTTTGTGTATACTTTTTCATTTGTTTTCACCTGTACTTGTACTTTAGTATCTACAGTGATATGATTTAGTATGTTGAAAATTTTTCCTTTTAATGCATGTTAACATTATTATATTACATTGTGTTTCTACTTATGTGTGCTCGTGTTGTCGCTTATTTAAATTTTTGTATTCATTTCTATCACTAGTAATTAGGCTTACATGTAATATGAGGGCTTTAAGTTTTGAGTTTCAAGTATTCGTTTAGGTCGTGACAAGAAAATAAAAGGAAAATGACTTAAAAGTCATGTAGGCCAACAATGTGCAGGAATAATTTAATTAATATAAGTTAGAAATAGTCATAATAATATTCAAATAATTATACAAAAGGATTAATAAAAGTATCAAAAAATCTGATCCTTTCTTTAATTTGGATACATCAATCTCGTCCTCGTTTACCCAGACCTCATGTATCAGCAAGATTCTTATTAGGTATTGTTATTTTTGTTGTAGTCCAGTCATCTTTTAATTTATGCTTAACTACTTTAAAAGAATTTACAAGAGAAGAACACACAAACATCCACTGAACTACTCTAAAATATAATTCTTTGAATAAAAAAAGAGCTATTAAATAACATTATCTTCCAAATTTTATAAGTTACGATAAATCTTTTTTTAAAAATTTATTGTATGAATAAACTCATATCTTTACCATATATTAACTAATAAATTATGTCTATCAAATTAATTTTGTGAGCATATATTAACGTTAACTTTTAACATATATATTTTGGTGACTGCATTGCATATGTTCTCTAATTACGTCCTCGTGGCTTCTGTAAAACCTAACTACTTTCTCTATTATAATATTTTACTTGTCTAGAAAAAGAAAAAAAGAAGAGACTGTAACAGAGACGACACACAGGCTAGAGCCAACAGCACTTCACCAGGGATCAAAGTCTTCAAAAGCTGCTTGACTGCTAAACTCAGCATTCACATTACTATTTTCATCGATTTTATATGCAACTCCCTAAAAATTTGTGAGGGGCTGTGTCTAAGAATGTTACATGAAACTTAGAGAGAAGCTGCACTTTCCTTTCCTCTTTTTAAACTGCAAATACTTGAATATCACCAGTCTTCCAAGTCTATGAGATACGTGAAATGCATATTTCTTCTTTTCTTTTTCATGGAAACTCAGAGAAAACTTTCCTTAACACGGTTTTACTGATTTTCTTCGACATCACTGCTTCGGCTTCCTGGAAACGACCATGGGTGTGAACGAAGAAGTTGATTAAGTGTCAAACCCAACAGGGCAATAGTAAGGATGCTATGATGCTTTTGAGTACACTTATACCATGGTTTCTGGTTGGCTCTTATGGCAATTTTTGGAAATTGTTACTGTATTATTCTTGATTATACCTATATCTTGTAGAGTTGAGCAAAAGATTTAGGATTGATTCAATTCGAACAAACATAAACTCAACAGACAAAAGTCAATTTTAATCGAATTTTGAATCCAATTTAGTTTTAAATTTAAAAAAATTATGAATCTCATAAATTTGAATCTGATTTATATTGATTTGAACATAAATTCCTAAAAATATGAGTAATTCGAAGTCAATTTTTTTAAGTTATGCTTAGTCTAAAAAATTGTGTTATTTTTAACCATAAGTGTAACTCACATTTTGCAATTCAAGATCTTGGTTTATACTTATTATAAATAACAAAATTTCAATACATATCATGTTGTTCTACCTTGAAAAAGTGGTTAAGTTGAAAATGGATATCATTCAACTTATCTTCAAGATAAATTTAACTTAGCAAATCATGTCTACAACGTTTGAAGATTTATTCTATCTAAATCCTCTATTTCATATGAAACTTAAGGAGTTTGTATATGAAAAAATTGTTTATTGGACCAATTAGAATGGTTTATATAATTTTTATTATTTGTAACATCACCATAAATGTTAATTGGACAAATTGTTATTGGATGTAAATATAATAAGGTAAACATAAAGTTTAAGTTTAACAGGATAGTTAATAGGTAAAGTATAATTTAATCAAAACTTATATTGAATTCTAGCATGATAAAAAAATAATTTTCGAATTCAATAGACCAGTTTAATTCAATTAGAATACGGCCTAAACAAGATATAAATCCTAAATTTTAGTTCAAAGTTTGAATTTTGGCCCAAAGTTTAATCAATCTCGAAACTGCAAATCAAGTTTAAGACTAAAATAAATCTCGTCAACTCATTACCACTTAAGAAAAGAAAAAAAACCAAATTCTTGTCATATTTAATCGAATGAATAGATTATGTGTATTGAAATTATATGTATTAACTTTTAATTGAACTAATTATGTATTAATTAATCATAAAAATATATAAATTTTTAAGAAATTTTAGGTTTATAACAATGATTAATAATAATAGTAAAATACAAATTTAAAAATGAAAAAGAAAAATAAAAGGAAAAAGCTTAGAACTCATAGGCAATAATTTAAAAACTGAATCGGTTCGACTTGTTTAACAGTCCAAAACCTTCAACTGCCTATTTTTCTAGTTTAATTTAGTTTAATAATCTTTGTTGTACAAAACATATCAATTTAGTACTTAATTTGGCTAGTTTTTATAAACTAATCTGTTTTCATAAATCAAAATAAGCAGATTAATTTTCATTTAATAATATCTTTTTTAATTAAATTTTAATTTTTTTTACTAGTAAGAATATTCAATTATTTTTCAAATTCTTTAATGTTATTTAATCTTTAACTCATTTTATGATAGTTGAATACTAGTTGAATATTTAAACTTTACACCTCCTATCTTAACAATTTAACTTTTGTTACAGTTTTAAAAACATTGCTCATATGTCAATAATAATACATTGTGGTAATTTAGTCAATATAGATCGACCTTAGTAATTGTAAAAGATGACTAATAAAGTACTAAAAATTGTGATCCTTTCTCATAGATAGTTGTTTTTTCATCACCTCCATCGCCACATTCGAACTTCATTGGAGCTCGACATAGAGAACGGTGACCTAAATTAAGGTAAATTACAACAAAATCAATCAAGAAAAACAAGCAAAAGTAAGACTTGAAATTTGTAATTGTTGGAAAAAGGGTTAGGATTTGATCCTGACTGCAGCGAAATAATTACTAAACTTTTTCGCAACCTTTGATTTCCCGAAACCAAGATCTCTTTAATTCTATAAAATGATTAACAAAAATCATAATAAAGTGGAAACTTAATTCGTATCTTATTTCGAAACTTAATCTTTGTCTTGTTGTATCATTCGAATCGTTCTTGAAACTGATATGTTTCAACAACTGTAGTCGCACAAATGTCCAGCCTCTAACAGTTTCATAGAATGAGTTGAAGAACTCTCTAACTCTTACAGAGAGTATTAAGCTAGAAGTACTAGCTCCATATAGCTTAAGCCTATTTATAATAAGCTTTGAACATTTTAGCAATTTAATTGAAATTAAATTCTAAATTTAATTAAACTTTAATTAAAAATAAAAATAATTCTAATTAAATATCAGTTATGGCCATATAAGAGTCAATATCTCATATTGATCCTTATTTATTAAATATCTCATATTTAATTATAAAGTTTCTCAAAGTTTACAATCAAGTCCAACTTGATTAAATTAACTTTGCTCTCTTCAACCCATCCTATATGTGAGACACATTAGGTTCCTAAATTTGTTGGCAATGTTTATAAATTATAATTATAATTCATAATTATAATTACATGAATTAAAACTCCTTTTAATTATCTTTAATTCTTCAATTAAACAATTTATAATCATATATTAAAATCGACGTCTAGCATTGCGTTATGACTACCCAAATATTTAGGAATGTCAAAGTAGTTTTAACTAACATTTTCGTGCATTATTTTTCGTATAATTCAATCCATTCATCATATAACGTTCTAACTAGACATATAGCATGTAATTAATGTCTACTATATTTTGAGTCAAATCATATTAGTTCTCTGCCATTAACTATCGATTCAATTAATAAAATTTGTAAACTATTTACAAATTGTCGTTTCACTTTGGCCAAGGATTTCCTAAATCAATACTAATCGAGAACAACGGAACTTTCTCCCTAATTACTTTAAGGTGATGAATCCTATCTTGGTCACTCAATTACCTCCATATAGTTCATGCTACATCTAATGACTACTAATTAAATGACCTATGATTAAATAGGTCATAAGTAGTATCAAAATATAACAATCCCTATACAAGATAACTTTGATGACCTCAAGTCAAAAGGTCACTTATACAATCATCACAATGAGAATTCTATAGATATACAAGTAATGTTCCAAATGGATTTCTCATTTTGGGTCTGTTCATGAACTTGTTCTCTAACAAGCATCCACGCGTTTGTTTAAGTATCTCCATACTTTAGTCTATGAGTTCCACTACTTCCTTCATAAAAAAATGTAATGTGCACTAGTCTTTTTATATTCTATTAATGTCCAGTCTTAACAGAACAATGACTGGGAATTATTTAGGGATAACATATAAATATAATATGAATCTTATAATTATAATCTCATTATAATTTCATTTGCAATGTATAATTATCTCATAGACTTTATCATATACATTTAAGCAAGAACAAGATAAAGAATTTCTTTTAAATAATTTGTCGCTAAACTACAACCAAAGCGATTGGTTGTAGGGTATAAACCAACAAGCTCCCACTTGCACTAAACCAATCGTTTAAGTATCTCATACCATATCACCATATGACGATTATCTTACTGCTGCAATAGTGGCTTAATGAGAGAATTCTACAAGATTCTTTATAGTGAGCACTTGCTTAAATCTTACAACTCCCATCTTAATTATCATCATAATTAAGAAAAACTGTCTAAACACATTCATAGATCTTTGATGAGACATTAGCTCCTTATGCATGCCTAATAGCTCTAATGTTCTATAGTACATTACTGTCTTAAACAATGTAAGTAACTATATCAAGTTCATTAAAGAATTTATTGATATGATTAATCATTTCTACTAAATGAAAAATGTAATATGGCTTAATTAGCAACCATTGCTACATTGGAGCCTTTTCAATCCTAAATGATATTATTCTAAGTAAATAAACCTTAATTAAGATTTACTTTTAAAGTTATATCCTTATCATCTTGAGCTCAAATATCAACTCACACATAAAGTAATGGATATCTTTGATACTTCACAAGTATCTAATATCTTAAATACTTAACATTTTTAGTACATTATCTATGTACTTAGAATAAGTTAACAATGTCCAATCTATCTCAGTAGATCTAATTCCCAGAATTAAGTTGTTACCTTTTCCTATCCAATAAGAGTTATTCTTAGACAATTATGTCTTCAACAATTGAAAATTAAAATTATTGTTCTTTATGGGCAATATGTCTCCATATACTCCCACTAAATAGGACAAGTATACTCCCACTAACCTTCTTATAGACATGATAAATTCACTATCATCTCCAAAACAAACTCTTTGAATTCATCATAAAAGTGAATCTTTCAGTAGCCTTTCAATTTTACATCAAATGTATCATTAAAGGCATTAGTTACAATTGGATGTATTGTCAAAAGATTTGAACTTTTCAAATTTCATCTTACTCTCACTACTTATCTTGAGAACCATTCTCTTATAAGTATACATTGAATCAAATAATTTGTTCAACAAGTCTGTAAGATTATATCCAACCTTTTGGACACCTCATAGCCTTTTATTGCCCATTTCAATTCCAAACTTAATAGATAATATATGATTCAACCAAGCATCGCATTCTTGAATCATTAACTTTGACTCTTTCAAAGACTTAAGACCTGTTTGGTTGAGGGGTTAGTAATGGAACAAGATGGAATATAACACACTTCCATCGTTTGATTGAAGGTTTCATAATGAAATAGAACAGAATGAGATGGAAGCAGAGGGTTTTACGTTACGTTCCATTCCATCCTAAACAGTGAAAATGAGAAATCTCCAATTTGGGGTGTTTAGGATGGAACGTAAACTAATAAAGATATACTACCTAATATACCCTCAATAATTTTTCTTAATACCAATTATTTCTTCTAACCCTACCCAGACTCATTTATTATAATCCACAAGCTTATCACACACACAGATATCTATTACGGTCCATAAGCTTATCATTTCCAGATTTCTCTTTCTGATCTCCGTGTCCTATCACTTTGTCTTCTTCTCGTGTTGTTTATTGGCGGGGAAGCAAAAAAGGAGTTGGAGGACTTGGTCACCAGTGAGATGCTCAAGATTGTAGGGTATGTACTGGCACAGATTCGATAACACGTTAGCTACTATCACAACCACTCCGTTGCTTATTACCATTTCTCCCTTTATATATCTCTTCTTATTATTTTTCTTCCCGTACTATTTATCTGATGTTTGCTCAGTTTTGTTCGCTTGTGTATAAATGGGAAATTTTACAGGTTTTAACTAGAATTTTGTCAGATTCGACAATTTAGGGACTATTGACTTTCTAATATGGTATGTTTATTATGCTCTCTATTCCATTTTAGACCTATGTTAAAAAAGTAGTTTGTTTTGTTGTGTTGGGCATTGGCAATCATTGTAGTAGGGGAAGAGCAAGTTGTCATTGTAGCAGGGAAAGAACTAGTCACTGGCCAGCAGTGGAGGAGCATCTTCATCGGTTAGATCACATATAACAGAAAATCCTTTTTTGTGTGCATATCCTCTCTCTAATGGAAGCTAATCTATCATTAGGTCACTTGATATTTCTTGTAACTCCTCGAGAATTGCTTTAGATCAATGCCAGAGTGTATCTGGATCATTACCCAAATACAATAGTCGATCTTTATCCAACCAACTCAAGCCTATGTCCACCACCACCTTATCCTCTATCCATGATCAAAATGCCCAACCTTTTTCAACCCAAAGTCTATGTTGGTACGTAATTTCACTAGAGGCAAAAAAGATCCCAATTTTCATATAGTCCCTCAGGTTTGAGATTTAAGACGCTTTACGAGGAAGTTGAATGGTAGTGATTACAGTGAAACTGGTTTTTATGTCAATTCTTAAGCTAATCATATATATAGCGTATCGTGGAAAATGCTCTCTTGATACTCAATAGCCTGAAACTAATAAAAAGGCTCGTCTTTTTTTAAAGTGGATCAAGAACCATAATTTATTTCTTTTAGAAACCATAGTCTAGGATATCACAATGACTTTGTTGAAGTTTGGGAGGCAATCCTTTTTTTCTTGGTTTTACAAGTCATTTTAAACCTCTTCACCAGAAACACCTCCAACGTTATCTCTTCCTCTTTGTTGAAACCTTCTTTTTATCCTATTTCTATTCATTCTCAATTTTTTTGAACAATATATGTCTGTTGCTTTTATTATTATATGCATTTTGTTTTGGGTGAGGAGATTGTACTCTTATTTGTTTTGGTTCATTTTACATATAGGTTCACATATATAGGTTTACCCATTGTTCACTTTACACCGAAGTGAACATTTTCTATTTTGGCTCACTTTACATATGGGTTGAGCTACTAAAAATGTCGATTACTTAATTTGAAAGGCACATATGTATAGGTCAATGCTGTTGTATACTCTTGCAGGTGCATTCAATATAATGTAATACAATGATCCACTCATTTTACCGTATCTCACTCATTTTATATGTTGTGTTGTCTAAATTTGGGGTGTCTTTCAATCATCGTTGTCTTCTTTATTTTTGTTTTCCTATTACTTTGCTTGACATTTCAGTGATGGAATGACTCAGATGAAGCTCCCTTACGTTGCTTCTTGTTACTTGTATAACACCATATATAAATGGACATATCTATGTCATATTTGTTATATTTTGAATTTCACAATCTAAACACTACTCCTAATTTTAATTTTTATACATGAACGGTGAAGGTAATTGAATGAATAATCAAAAACAAAAATTGATTCGTATACATCAATTAGCGCATATTCATGTTGCTTGTCTTATGATTTATTGGTGGATGTTACGTAAGAGACGTGCGAAAGATAAACTTCAATTGCTTACATCATCAAAGAGATCGCAATAAAGGGAGAGTATCATGCAAAGAATTTTATTTCATTCTAATAAGAGAAATATAATTAGAGTGCAGCCTAAACCATTTGTCGAATTATATGATTTCTTAGCTAGAAAAGGTGCGCTTAGACCCACTGTAAATGTAACTGTTGAAGAACAAGTCGCGAAGTTTCTATACATATTAGGGCATAATGTTACCAATCTGAAGATTGCGTTCTTTTGGAGTAGATCTAGGGAAACTATAAGCCGTCATTTTCATAGCATTTTGAAAGCAATTATATAACTAAAAGATATATTTCTAAGATAACCTGAAGTATTAGAAACCCCATCGAAAATACTAAACAATATTATATTCTACCTTATTTTCTTTTCTTAACTTAGTATAATTATATTAAACACACATAATATTTAAGAATAATATAGTTCAATGTTAGGATTGCATTGGTGCAATTGATTGTACATATATTCATGTGAAAGTATCTACTTGAGATGCTCCTAAATTTTATGGGAAAAAAGATTACCTAATACAAAATGTGTTATGTGCTTGTTCTTTTGATATGAAGTTCACGTATGTATTGGTTTAGTGGGAAGGAATAGTATTTGATTCACAAATTATGAAAATTTCACTAACTAGGCAGTTCTCACTTAAAATTCCTCAAGGAACAAATAGGGCTCAAATCTTATTAACTAATAAATGTCATAAATTACATTTTGACATAGTTTTATTCATGATAGGAAAATATTATCTTGTTGATGCTAGATTCATGTTGAGAAGTGGACTTATTACACCATATAGAGGGGAATGATATCAATTGAAAGAATATTCAAGGAATCCTCTACAAAATGCTCATGAATTATTCAATCATCAACATTCATCATAATGTTATCGAAAGGGCATTCGATGTGTTGAAAAAATAGTTCCCGATTATAGCATCCACCACAGAACTATCATATGGCATTCAGACTAAAAAAATATTATGACTTATGTCATTATGCATAATTTCTTGATTGGTGCATATCCAAATGATCCATTTCTTAATGAAGAGTATGATAGAGGGGAAAATGATAACCAAGATGAGTATGAAAATGACGACGAAGATAGTGCACAAAGTGGAGAAATAATAAGAGATAACATGGCTGCTCATATGTGGATTGATTATACTTCAAGATAGATATTGCCGCATTGCAATAAATTTATGTTTTCCGTGATTTTATATTGCTTTAAAAATTTGTATTGGCTACTTGTATCTAAATATGACGCTATTCATTAATGTTGTTAATGTT
>JANIPM010004077.1:0-10274 GCA_027478405.1 Erythroxylum cassinoides | reverse complement strand
CATGCATTGTACATAGTCCATATACACATTTGTGCATAAATAAATGCTTATAATTGTGCAAAGTTATTAATGTGTGTTGTGTGTGTTGCATAATGTTGATTTGTAGGACAAACATTCAAATCCAGAAATTTCTAGATCATGGAAGCTAATGCTAATCTGGAGCGTACTGTAAGTTGACTTAGATGGTCTGATTTTATTGTTTGTTCTGATTTCAATTTCTGCATTGAATGACTACAGTTATGATTATTATGCAATGTGAATATAATTGATATGAATGTGATTTGCTTATGTTGATGTCGAAAAATGAAGGTCCGAGACTTAATGCATAAATATGATATTGAAGTGCTACTGGTAAGTGAATGAAAAGAAATATGTGTTTTCTCAACTTAATTGTTGAATGTTGGACCAAAGTTCGACAATGAATATGGGAGTGAATGTGAATCTGAAAGCATGTAATAGACTAAAATTATGAGAATGTGATGCATTTCATTATATGAATGCATGAAATATACATGAAGTTATGACTAGAGTAGCCACCAAAAAAGAGCTTAAAGCTCAGACTGTGAAAAAGAGCTTAAAGCTTATAAAGTGATTAAGAGCTAACGGCTCAATATGTAAAATGAGCCTGGTATCCCCAACGGATACGGGACAGTTATCAATGAGCCCGGTATCCCCAATGGATACAGGACAATTATAGGCACTTGGTCACAACAAAATAATAAATTGAAAGTGAGTCTCATGTGCACTACATATGCATGATATGAAGGATTACAATGGTTTGAATGATTTCAGAATGTGGTATGTGTTGAATGTGAATTATGTGAATATGTGAATTGTATGTGTTATGTGATTGAGTGAGCCACTGAGGATAGTCACTCATTGAGTTTGTAAAACTCACCCAAAATTTGCAATATTTTTTAGGCTCAGAAGAGTTACCCTGTTAGGCTAACGGTAGTAAAGACACTGCATTCGAGTAAGAGATAGAGGTTGGGATCAGTTTGCGTTTGTATTTGTATTTTCTAATTTTTGTATCAAATTGAGTTTCCCGCAATTATTGTAACAAGTGTATTTGAATATTCTATTTTGTAATAACTTTCTAAAGTGGAAAGGATTGTAAAAAAGAATGATCTTGAGTGTAATAATAAATGTGATTTTGATGTTATGAAAGAAAAAAATGTGCTCGAATTTGATTATTGATTTCTGCATACGTGTATTATAAATTTGAAAAAAAATATACCGAGTTTCAAGTGTTTGATCGTTTTAGCATGCCATCCTTGCGGGATTCACGCTCAGACATCACTCAGGATCTTGGGTACGTGTCTTGTGTGGGTGGGATGCTACATGAAATCTGAATAGGTTAAAAATTCTTGTTTGGGCTAATAAGCTAGTAAAAAGATCGTGTTAGAAGTGTCGAAGTTACTTCTGTGAATTACTCTAATGCTCAAAACAATAAAAGAGGATGCTAGTTTTAAATAACATGTACGAACGTGCGTTACTATGAGAATTGTGCCTTAGAAGCTATTAAACATGTCAAATCTGTCCAGCTTTGAAGATCAAGTCTTTAGAATAATTATTTCTATTTTTTGTTGTCTTTTAGGAATCCGTAACTAAGTTATGATTCTTAATATTTTGCTCATTTTTACTTAGTCTTTTTCCATGTTTTTCTCAATTTAAGCAAGCTTAATATATGAAATAATTATAATTAGCTCTCTTCCCATTCTTTGTTGACATCTGTTCTTTCTTTATTTCCTTGAAAATGGTTCTAGAGCATTTTTCTTAAGGGACCTACAACTAATATTTTCTATGGATTTAGAATCTCCTTTCATTACACTTGCATCTCTTGTCGTCAATGATGAAGGCCATCACATCTAGGAAACTAGGGTGGATGCACATCTAGAGGCAAATGATTTCTGGGAAGATATTAAGGATGACTATGAAGTTCCTTCCTTACCTATAAATCTAACTATGACATATATTAAGAATCATATGGAGAAGAAAATAAGAAAGTCTAAGGCTAGAGCTACATTATTTGTTACAGTCTCACCAGAAATCTTTATTAGGATTAAGACAATGAAAGCAACATTTGAGGTCTGGAATTTTCTGAAAAAGAAATTTGAAGGTGATGAAAGAGTCAAGAGAATGTAGGTTTTTAATTTGATAAGAGAATTTAACATTCAAAATATAAAGGATTCGTATATTTTCAAAGAGTATTTTGACAGATTACTTAACATTACCAAGAAAGTAAGATTACTTGGCTATGAATTTCATGATTCTAGATTGGTTTATAAAATGTTTGTAACAGTCCCTAAAAGGTTTGAAGCATCCATTTCCTCATTAAAAAACACTAAGGATTTGTTAAAGATTAGTTTGGTATAATTATTAAATGCCTTGTAGGCTCAAGAACAACGAAGGTTCATAAAGGTTTGAAGGTTCTATTGAATGGGCACTACCAAGCAAAGTGCAAACAAACTAAGGAAGACATAGGAAAAAGAAGAAGAATAAGAGGAATCCTTGAGGACAAATTCTACTAATATAAGGGGAGGAAGGAAAAATGAGTATCCTCCTTATAAACATTGTGGAATTAAGTGTATTAAGGGTCATTCACCCTTCAAATGTTGGAAAAGACCTAGTGCTTAATGTGAGAAGTGTTAGAAAATGGGCACCACTATAAAATTTTTAAGAGAAAGAATGAGACTTAAGTTAATTTGCAGCAAAAAAAACATTGCCCAAATTGCAAACCAGTAAAAAGAAGACCAACTCTTTGTAGCAACTTGTTTTGCAACTAGTAGCTTAGGTGAAAAACGGCTTATAGATAATAGATGCACCAACCATATGAATTTTGATTGTGATATTTTCAAAGAGCTAGATACATTAGTTATCTCCAAAGTGAAATACATGGCAATCAAATGGAAAGGAGCTATAGCAATTGAAAGTTTCTCTAGTACAAAATTGAGTAAGAATGTATTATTTATGCCTGATATTAATCAAAAATTGTTAAGACTGTTGGACAACTACTTGAAGAAGACTTCAAATTCATCTTTGAAGGCAATGAATGCTTGATCAAAGATACAACATATGAAGAAATGTTTAAAGTTAAAAGGAAGGGCAAGAACTTTTCTCTTGATCCATTATATAAGGAGTAGGCAGCTTATTCCCTAGTTGTTAGATCCTGGGACAAAAGATTGGGCCATTTCCACCATACTATAGTGTTGAGCTTGCAAAAAAAGGAGCAGAATTATAAGGTTACAAGGCTTGTCAATGTAGCAAGCAAGCAAGAGTTCCATTTCAAAAATCTTTTTAGAGAGCAATATAGAAGTTGCAACTTATCCACACTAATGCAAGACCTCAGAGAACTCCTTTAATAAGGGGAGTAAATATTACATAATCTTTATTGATGATTTCACTCCTATGTGTTGGATTTATTTTCTCATATTTAAATCTGAAGTTGTAGACATTTTTTGCAGATTTAAGCAATGAATTGAGAATCAAAGCGGATGTACCATTCAAATATTAAGATATGATAATAGCAAGGAGTATACTTTATATCAATTCAATCAATTTTGTGAGGAAGCTGGCATTGAGCATCAATTAACAACCCAACACACTCTATAGCAAAATAGAGTGAGTCAAAGGAAGAACAAATTCGTCTTTAATGCGTGAGAAAGACTTGCCTAAGGCATATTGGGCAAAAGCAACAAAGACAACTGTGTTCTTGCTAAACAAGCTTCCTATAAAGTTTGTGAATGGAAAGACTCCTTTTGAGGCATGGCATGGGTTCAAACTGTTAAGTCAAGTAGACTTCACTTCTATTAATTTTGGTGACAAACAAATAATAATAATCTTAGAAATATATGAACTGTTTTGATAAGTTTGTTAAGTGTGCAGAAAAATGTAAGTAACTCTTAGTCATCCCAGACGATACATCAGCAACAGACGATACACGTCATCACAGATGAAGTGAAACAATAGACGAAGCGCAACCAACAGACGAAGCAAACAACAGACGAAACGTAAACAACAGACGAAGTGAAAACAACAGTCAAAGCGCAAATAACAGACGAAGCAAAAACAACAGACAAACCGACAATATTAGACGATACAAAAAGGAAGATACTCTAGAACGTCAGACAGTTAGTTAGTTGGAGTTAGTTATAGAACTCAACTAAATAGCAGTCTCTTGAAGATTCAAGAAGCAGTTTTCAAGAAGGCAGTGGAGACTTAGGCTATAAATACTAATCCTAGTCGAAGACTAAAATAATTTTTGCTTACAAGAGAGAAAACTATGATTGTACAATACTTAGAGAAAATTTGTATTCAAAGTGCGAAACAAGAGAGCGAATCCTACTGTAACGTAAAGCTTAAGATATTTTTCTTAGAGAGAGAAAGAAAAGGCTGTAGGCTAGAGAGGCTAAGATAGCATAAAGAATACTTTATCAAAGAGACCTGAAGAGGCTCTATAAGGGAAGAAAGAATACTTATAAAAGTTGAAAAGTATAGTGAAATCTCAGACAAACTCTAAGGACTGGACGTAGCCTAAGGTTTGGGGTGAACCGGTATAAAATTGTGGTATCTATTCTCTATCTCTCATACTTTAATTTTCTTGTTCTTAAATGAGTAGATAAAGTTACTTGCGATTTCAATACTTATCAGTTTTTAGTAAAGTGTTCTTGGTATTCATCTGATAGTTGTAAGGATATTCAAGAAATCTCAAAAGATTAACAATTTTGAAAAGATTACACAATTCAACTCCCCCCTTCTTGTGTATTTTGTATACTTTACGTGATTCCTATATTAATAAGTGATTTACTTCACAAACCTAATATGAAAAATATAAAAATATTTGGTTGTTTTTGTTTTACTTACATGCCACAAATCAAGAGGGATAAACTTGATAAAAAGGTTAAACTTGACATTTTTATAGGCTACAACAATTCCTCCAAATCTTAGAGAATTTTTCAGCCTCGATATGGAAAATTCCTAATAAGCAAAGATGTAGTATTCATGGAGGATGAAAGGTATAGCTATAAATTAGAAAATGAAAAAGTAAAAAGCTCCAATCAATTTATAGCCCAAGGAAGATAATGTTGATGACTTACATATTAAAGGAACTAGATCATTTGCAATCATTTATGCAAGATGTAATGTAGCAATAATGGAAACAGTTGGAGTTCAAGAAGCAATGCAAAGTAGAAAATTTCTTTCATCCATAAAAGAGAAGCTAAACATGATTGATAAGAATAACACATGGTAGCTTGTTCAAAGGCCTTTAAATAAAAAGGTCATTGGAGTTAAATGGGGTTTTTAAACAAAACTCAATGTTTATGGGTTATTAAATAAGCACTGATAGATGCATGTTTGACTATATTTTTACACCCATATTTTATTATTTTGCTTGATATTCTATACTTTTGTTGTATATTTGGTTCTTAATTTGCTCTGTATGTGTATACAGATTATAATTGCCTTTATGGACTTAAAGAAGAAGAATTTGGATGAAAACATAGTGTAAAATAAAGATTTGATGTACAAAAGAGATGTACGGCTGTGCATCTACCTGTGCATTTCTCTCAGTCTATGCACTTTCACAATTTTTAGGCATTTTGGTTATGCATGGTTTGATGCACGACTATGCATTAGCCTGTGCGTCTCCCAGAACCCTAAATTTTGCTATAAAAGACGTCTTTGTGGCCATATGAAGATATCAGACTTAGAGAGGCGATTCCAGACATGAAGATCATTCTCAAGAGGTAATTTTGGTTCAGAGAAGTGGAAAACACGAAGAACTCATGGAATAATCCATTAGAATACTAAATCAAACGTTTAAATTTTAATAATACTCAATAGAAGACAAAGTGAGATTTAGAATTATGATCCCATTGTTTTCAATTTGTTATTCTTTCTATTTATGTTTGATTTGGTATTTGATAATGTGTAACTAAACGTCTTGTTAATGTTTAGGTTAGATGAATCCTATATTGATACTTTAATATATTTTGATTATTTTATTAATGAAATTGGGTTAATTGATATATTTTGATTCGATTACATGTTTAATATATGTTCTAATAGACCCAGGAATATTATATCATAATCTAATTTCGTACGTAGAGATTAAGAGATCCTAAGTTTTAATAGATCTACTATAATTGGAAGGAGTCGATTACAACCCTACAGACAGGATAATATAAATCTTCTATATTAGGGTAAAACCTAATAGAGGGATTCATAAATCAGTAAAGCAATCCTATAAACTTTAACCTAAGTAATTCGGTTGAAAACCTTAAGATTAGTTGTTAGTAGACTCAAGGTCAGCTATTAAAATACCATAGGAATCTCCACAGTCTAATAAATTAATAAAATAATTGAGAACAATTTGTTAAGAGCTTAGGGGGATCCCAGATACTAACTATTTGATATCGGTAATTTTCTAAGTGAAATCTTAATTCTCTGTTCAATATTGATGCCTATTTTATTTTACTTGCTTTAGTTTTTATTTTCTTTATTAAAATCCAAAATTAATCCATAGGCTAGATAATAATAAAAAGGAAATTATTAGTACTCATTGTCCTTATGAGATTGACCCGTACATACCGATACTAACTACAACTATGTCGTACATTTGCAGTAGTACATAATTTACCATACTTGCCAGTACTAACTACAACTATGTCAAGCATTTGCGGTAATACATAATTGACCAACTCATACAATAAGTCAATCAAGTTTTTAGTATCATTGCTTGGGATAATGATATTAGGAAAATCTCTATTTTATTACTCTATCCATTTTTCTTTATTTTATTTTATTTTATATTGTTATATTTTTGTTTTTATTTTTTTATTTTAATTGAGATTTTGTATTTATTTCTTATCGTATTTTATTGTAATTATGGCTTATTCGTTTAATTATCTTTTGAAATTCTCTACTTGATCTTGAGTTTGTGGTTTATTGTAGGATTTAAAATTCATTATTATAGCCACAACTCATAATGGAAGGATGGAATATATAGTAATTTTATAGGAACCATAATACATCTTCACAATCTATCATCATCAAATGAGAGAGAAAGGTGTTTTATATGTTTTTGGAGGTTTAATCGATGTCTAGACCATGTCATGCCATTGGTGGGAGTTACCACTATAATCAGGAATGTCGAACATCAGCATATATGTGGGAGTAGCTGAGCATGTACAACCAACCTCAAAGTGCACTATATGAGAATGACTATAATTCAAAATGGGGCAACTCTTATGCCTATGGATGGAACAGTTATGTTGCAACTGGATATTTATGACATCAAGCACCTCTAATTAACAAGCCAACTCTAGAAGATATGATGGTTGATTGCATTTAAGAATCAACCATCAAGCATCAAGAAACAGTTCAAATGAAACTGATGTTGTCTACCTAGTGGCAATCACCCTTAGGAGTGGAAACGAGCTTCTAGAAGAAGAAGAAGAAGAAGAAGAAGAAGAGGAAGCAAGTCTTAGAGATAAATTAATGGAAATCCTTACTAAAATGAAAACTAACTGACTCGAATTTGAGAGTAAAGGCAAGAAATAGGTTAGCTTCGTTAATGGATGGACATTCCAAGAAGAAATTCTTGAAGAAAAAGATGAAGAAATCTCCATCCAAGAAGATAAACCAGAAAAGTGTCAAGAAATAATTGAATAAGATGAGTCGCAAACCTCTGTCTAAGAAGAAGAAGAAGAGTGGACAGAGGTGGTTGAGGAAGAACAGGTGGAGGAACCAAGTACAAAAACTAGTAATGAGGTTTTGGTAGTAATCTTAAGTATGGAGAGTTCTCACTTCCTAAAAAACAAACTGTTCAAGTTAGTCGATGATTCATGATGTTTTGTTATCCCTTATTTTATTAACATTTTGTCATTAAAAAGGGCATTAATGCATGTGATTGGATTGATTAATTTTATAAATTATGTCTTGATGATTATCTTACAACAAGTAGCCTATTTACAAGCTACAAAACTACTTTATAGAGAAAAGAGTGGAAGTAAGCCGCTAATTATTGATCCAAGATGACATTAAACGTGCAAGCACGTCAAGCTATTGACGGTAAAGAAGTGCTATATAGGAGGCAACCCATGAGTTAGTTTTACTTTTATTTCAATTCCTTTTTTTTTGCTTTCATGTTAGTATAGGATTTTATTCTCTATTATATTATTTCTTTTGTTTCTTTTTATCATTTCCTTTTATATTTTGCAAGGATGTAGTTACTATTGGATGGATTAAAATTAGAACAAAATCACCATAATCAGGAAAGTACCAAAAACCCTCTCACTTTCATATATGCTTATATTGTGTACATTGGAGACAATGTACAACTTTAAGTGGTGTAATGAGTTTAATGAAAATTTAACAATTTTTTTCAAGTTTACTAATTTTTAACAAAATTTTGAAGCTTATTATAATCTTGATTATGAATTTTATTAACTAATATTCTGAATTGATAAATTTTTCCGTCAATACTATGTTTCATTGTTGAATATTTGATTGAATTGGTATGCAGAAGGATGATGGTTAGATTAAAATTAGTTTTCTAGGTTATATTTATTAAAATATTCAAGGTGAATGAAACTATATAACATTTATACACACACATACCCATTTTGTTTTTTGTGAACTGTTGAGCCTAAACACACTTTAGATTACCTTTAGGAATAACTAAGTTGAGCCTTAGCCATTTTCATTGATTTAACCCATATAGTAACCTTTATCTTATATTTTGGTGAAGACCTTTTTATTGTTTTGAATCTTAAAGGTTATTTACATTGATTACTTCTTGAGACTTGAAATTTTTGAAAGGTCCAGTATGTTTATTATTATGGTACTGAACAATGTGATTCAAGAAAAGAAAAAAAAACCAAAAAGAAAGAAAAATAAGAAAATTCAAGATATATATATAGTGCCAATGGATTTACAATGGAAGGACCTGAATGTTTGTAAACAAGTCTTGTAATTTCTCTTTAGTAAATTTCCTACAATTTACCCCTTTCTATATCCTAACTATACTGTACATAAACCCCATTACAACTTGTATAAAGACTCTTTGATTTTTATTTCTACCATGCATTGATTGAGCATTTTGATACTTTTCACCGTAAACACTTGAGTGCATTGATTGCATATCGGTGAAGGTGTGAAGATATATGTTTTTAGTTTCAATAAAATTATTGATGTGATTAATATTAATATTGATTTAGGAGTTAATTCTAGGATAACTTGACTTTAATTATATGCTAATTTGATTCAATAGAATATGATGATGTATAGTATGAATGGATAGATAGAAATTGATGAAGGATTGATGTTATAAGATTTCTAATTTTCATTATGGTTTGCTTGAGGACAAGAAAAAACTTAAATGTAGGGATGTTTGATATATGCATATTTGACTATATTTTTAGACTCATATTTGATGTATTTTACTTAAAATTCTATATTTTGGTTGTATATTTGGTTCTTAACTTGTTCCAAGTGTGTATACAGATTGTAATTGCCTTTATGGACTTAAAGGAGAAGAACTCAGACAAAAACAGGACATAAACCGAAGATTCAATGCACAGAAGAGATGCACGGCCATGCATTTGCCTGTGCACTTCTCTCAAGCTTTGCACTTTCATGATTTTTAGGCATTTTGGTTATTCATGGTCTGATGCATGACCATGCATCAGCCTGTGCATCTCCCAGAAGCCCTAAATTTTGCCATAAAAAGCTATTTTCGAGGGCAAATGAAGAGAGCAGACTTAGGGAGTTGAGCTCAAATGTGGAGATCATTCTCAAAGGGTAATTTTGGTTCGAAGAAGTGGAAAGCACAAAGAAATCATTGAAAGATTCATTGGAATAAAAGGTCAATCCTCTACATCGCAAGAATACTTGATAAAAGACAACCAGGGAGATTTAGAATTATGATTCCATTGTTTTGAATTTGTTGTTCTTTCTATTTATGTTTGATTTAGTATTTGACAATGTCTAGCTAAACATCTTGATAGTGTTTATGTAATGCCCCCTTACCGTAGGGTACACACTGAGACGCTCGTAGGCCATTCCGATACATATCCTACGATAAGGGTGAGCTACGAACAATCACTACTGTACTTCATATGGCATCATAATAATAAATCATCAGTATAAAATTACAAACTTTTTGAAGCCATAATTTTTCCTCATTTCATTTCTTCAAAATCAGAAGTTTATACATCTGTCAGCGATTACTGTATGTACATCACTCCAAAAACCTAGTACAACATGCTACA
>JANIPM010004018.1:0-10276 GCA_027478405.1 Erythroxylum cassinoides | reverse complement strand
GAGATTTTGAACAGCTTCAAGACCCCTTTTCTCGTCTCTGGAAGTTAGTAAGACCACAATCCCATTAGAAGCCAACTTTCTACATATTTCAAGTCCTATCCCTCTGTTTGCTCCAGTAACCACTGCATACCTGAAAAGAATTTGGTAGCTTAAGAAGTAGAATAGTTGAAGATCAAGCTCCAAATGAACAACTTTACCTCTTTCCTGCAAGAACAGAAGAGTCCTGTGCCATAGCTGAACAGTTTTTAATCAACAGGATACTGAATGGTTTAACGAGAGATATAGGACAACATATTATTATGCCTTATCTTTATCTTTTTCCATTTTTTAATTAATCATTTAATATTTAAGATTAATTATAAAAAATCTAAATTTTTACTCAATTTTATAACATTAATTTAAAACTTAAGAAGTAATACTAAAATATCCCACATTTCAATTTTTGACAAAAATAACATTACATTAATTTCTCTGTTAATATGAATGATAGAACGAGCTATTTCATATTAGTATTTTTTTCACGTAACTATCACTTATTATATTTGTGTCAAGTAACACACAAACAAACAAACAACTCAGTAAATGGAGTATGATAAAGTTTAGTAGTACATAACCTTACTCATAATTAAAAGAGAAACTGTCTTTGAATATTTATGTAAATTTAATAAATTAAAATTATTAAATACTCTAAAATAAAATAGTGTATAATTATTTTAAGATGTTTAATATTAATAAAATTTATAATAAATTAAAATATTAAATATTTTAATATTTTAACAAATTAAAATGATAAAATAGATGCATGAAGTTCAAAATACCATAAACATATTATATCACTTTAATTAATTGGGCTCAACTTTATATGATAGCCTTTATGTATAATTATACGCATATAAGCCCACATGTTTGATTAAAAAAATCATTACAATCTCCCACTTGGATTATATGTGGTACCTTAAAATTGTGTATTAGCCTTGTGAGTACTCATAATTTTGCTATTATTACTGCATGAATCCCTAGATAATTCGGTCTATCAATCATACCAATATAAGATCAAATCATCTTTCGCTACAATTAACATAACTTGACCCATCAATGATCACTTATGCTGATATAACCAAATGATATAGATCAAGCATGGATGTGTAGCATGGAAATTATAAGCAACTTGATTTTAGCATGCTTATTTTCAACTGGTCCAACCTTATACTTTAGTGATATCAATTTTAAATAAGTTCATAAACAAAATAAACCAAATATCTTAAAGCTGAAAATAACCTCAAACAACTTAACCAACAAAAAGTTGTATCCAAAATGACAATGAAAAATGTCTAATCTAAAAAGTATCTACAATACAAACTCCCACGTAATCAATAACCTATTACTAATCTTATTGGTTTGAATTATTTTAAATTGATATTCTACTGTTATGAATAGTAAAGTAAAAGTCTTTTAAGTTTGATATGAGAATTGCTTTACAACGCGCGTAACCAGTCACCTATATTTAATCTTATTGATTTGCAACAGTCTAAATTGATATTAAAATATCAAATATTGATTTCAATATCAAATATTGAGTAATAGATTTTGAATTTCTTTTTTATATTATAAATTTTAAATTTTAAAATTTTGAATTATTTTAAATTTTATGATACTTAAAATATTTTTAAAATAATTCTTGTGAATTATTGAGATATTGTAAAGTCCCGCCAGTATGTAGGATCTAAGAAAGTCTAAAAATACACAATCTTACATATAAGTGGTAGAGGGATTATTATCGATAAACCTACATAAATATATATAGTAAAAATAAAGTAATAAAAGTAGACATGAAAGAAGATAATAATAATAATAATAATAAATAAATAAATAAATAAAATAGTATAAAATGTAAAATATAAAATATAAAAAATTAAAAATTAATACAACAAATATAGAATAAGGTAAAGAATAAAAATAATAAATAAATACACAAACAAGAATAAGACAAGTAAATAAATAAATTAAACAAATTGTTACTAGAAAATATTTAAGATAAATAACTAAGAGAGAAGTACTACATATTAAATGTTTAGGCTAAATACAAGACATAAGACTTTAAAAAAATATTTGAAAGACTTATAAGAAAGAGTAAGATCTCTTTATTTGAGATCCTTTACCTTAATCATAGTTTGTCAAAGTTTCCTACTGATGGTCATTGTCCTTGGTAAGTTCCAGCGCATTGCGATATGATTCCTAATCACCTCCTCCAGTTCTTCTGAGGCCTTTCTTTTTTTTTTTTTTCCTTTTGTAACCTTTAAGTATAATTTTCTTGTATCTTCTCATTAGGGCGTTAGAGTGTCTTTTCTAAACATGTACAAACCACCTAAGCCTTATCTTTCTTAATTTTTCATTAATATTAGTCACCTTTAATTTGTTTCTTATTTGTTACATTCTCGACCTTATCTCTTATAATAAGGTTGTTCATCCAACAGAGCATCCTCATCTCTGCCACTGTTATCTTATGACTATATACCTGTTTGATAGGCAATGCTCTACCCCATAAAGTACAATCGACGTAATTGCTAAATGATTGAATTTACCTTTGAGCTTTAGTGGTGTCTTTTTTTAACATAAAACTCCTAATATACTTCTCTATTTAAGCCATTTGGATCTAATAAGATGAACCATATTTTCATCGATCTCTTTATTACTTTGGACAATAAATCTTAGATACTTAAAATACTCTTTTTGTAGTATAACTTTCAAATCAATCTTTACCACCACGTCAGAAGCCACCCTATGGTCCAAAAAGTTACACTCTAAGTATTCAACCTTAGTCTAGCTTAATTTAAAACCCTTTGATTTTAATGCCTCCCTCAAAAGTTTTAGCTTGACATGGACACTTTCTCTTATTTTATCGATTAAATCAATGTCATCGACAAACAATATACACCAAGGCACATCCCCTTAAATATTCTTGGTGAACTCATCCATCACTACTGGAAAACAAAAGAGGGCTTAATCAAGATCCTTGGCATAGCCCAATATCGATAAAAAAAAATTTTATGTCTCCCTCTATTGTCCTTACTCTAGTCTTTACACCTCATACATATCCTTCATAACCTATATATAGGTCAAAAGAACTCCCTTAACTTCTAAACACCTCTATATGATTTTCCTAGATATCCTGTCATATGCCTTCTAAAAATCATGTGTAGGTTACGTTATCTTTCTCTGTGACATTCCATTAATCTTTTAAAAAGATGTAAAGTTTCTTTCATTGACCTTACTTGCATAAAGCCAAACTAGTTTTATGAGACAAGTGCCTTTTTTTTCACTCTCTTCTCAATCACCTTCTCCCATAACTCTATGATTTGACTAAGTAGTTTGATTTTTTTACAATTGTTATAGCTTTGATGTCTCCTTTGTTCTTGTATGGAGGAATTAGCACACTAAGTCGCTAGTCTCCACCATCCAACATTTTGGAAAACTTAAGGATGACATTAAAATTCTTAGCTAGCCAAGTAAGACCCTATTTATCTAGACTCTTCTGCACCTCTATGTGTATCTAATTAGGCCCTATTGTCCTTCCATTCTCCATCTCCCTAAAAAATCTTTTAACCTCTTTCCCTATAATATGTCGATAACAAATAAAGTTATGATACCTCTCGGATTTGCTAAGATTTCCTACAAAAATGTTGTCCTCTACGTCTTCATTAAAAGGCTATAAAGGTATCATTGTCATTTTCTTTTGATATCATTTTCAACTACAAGCACCCTCCATATATACTTCATCTTTTAGATAATGAATTCGATTTAAGTCTCTTGCTTTCCTTTCCCTAGCTCTCGTTAACTTAAATAAATTATTTCTTCATCTTTAGTTTTCAGTTGTTGGTATAACTTCTTATAAGCTCTGCTTTTAGCTTCTAAGATTATCTTCTTCGCATCTTTGTCAGTTTGTAACTTTTTTTTATTAATCATTCTCTCTATTTCTGTGGTGCTATCCAATAGAGTTTTATAGGCACTCTTTTTTATCTTAACATTCTCTTGCACATATTCATTTCACTACTACTTAGATTGTATCAAAACTAATCGTTGAATATTACATAAATGATAAATTGTAATATAAAATTAATTAGATTATTTGATATTAAAATAAAATAAAATGTCTAAAAACTTTAATTTATTTTAAATATAATGATTGAATTAATTTTTAAAAAATATTTCAAATTTAAATTTTATATGTATATTAAATAAATTTTAAGTATAAATATAAATTATGTAGTGATACATTTAAATGAAAAAATGAAACCAGTAGAATCTATAACTAATATAACATAAGTATTTTTTTTTCAAACCATTCAAAATATCTCTATTTTATTTTTATAGAAATTTAAAGAAATCTACATAAAAGGAAAACTATAAGTTTCAGAAAGATACTGTAATACAGTAATAAACATAACAGGCATTGTTCAGAAGCAAACAGAAGAGAACTTGATCAGAAAGAAGATTCCTCCATCTGAGAGAAGAAGCAACCAGAAGGGCCACCATTAGGAAGCAGTCACAGGACCCTCGCCAGTCGCCACCGACCTCGACAGTTACATATCCCGTGTTATAGTTTAAGTGTCTCTTCGTAGAACATGAAGAAGCAGCTAGAAGAGCCACCATATTAGGAAGCAGTCACAGGACCCTCACCACCGACCTCGACAGATACATATCCCGTGTTATAGTTTAAGGCTCTCTTCGTATAACATATCCTGTGTTATAGTCTAACCTTATTGACTTGCACGACTCTAAATTAATGTTAAAATATAAAATATTCATTTTAATATCAAATATTGAGTAGTAGATTTTCAATTTCTCCCTTGGTTTATTTATTTTAAATTTTAAGTTTTGGAATTATTTTAAAATTTTATGACATTTAAAATATTTTAAAATAATTCGTGTGAATTATTGAAATATTAAACACACAATAAATTTTATATAATTATCTAAAGTAGAATGTATCAAAACTAATGGTTGAATGTTACACAAATGATTAATTTTAATTTAAAATGATTATTTGATAAAAATAAGAATAAGTTATCTTAAACTTAATTTATTTTAAATATATTGTTTGAATTATTCTTTTGAAATATTTTAAAATTAATTTTATGTATATTAAATAACATTAAGTACAAATATAAATTATATATTTGAGTGATTTATTTTATTATTTAAAATTAAGTAAAAGGGCAAATCTTAGTATACAAAGCTTCCCGTTTTGCGAAATTCAAAAAAGGGGTTATCAATTACATGCGAGGTTGATATGTTTAATTTCATTAGCATGAAAATCTTATTTTTATTTATAACTAATTTATCAAATGAATAAATTAGAATGCCTTTTAAAAATATATTAATTAAAACAATCATTTTATGGTTTTTAATTCTTTTAAAAATAAATTAATTAGACTTAATTCGATTATGTTTTGAAATATCTAAACGTAATGTTGCTTGAATTATTGCCTCCAGATTCGAGCCTGATAAGGGTTGAGGTCTGAAATGGACTCGAACCTAAGAGGTGAGTCCGACCCGAGCCATATTGATCAATCGCCGTTCAGAGCATTTAAACCCACAATCGTCTACTTATTGTTCAAAGATAATGTTACAGTGGACCAGAAAGATTGGTCATGAACTCCAACTTCAAAAAGAAAGAGTTGATTAAAAAGGAGTTTCCTCCTTCCTGATGAAGAAGCAACCTGAAGGACCGCCAGTAGGAAGCAGAGCAAGCCTCACCGGACTCTCTGCACCTTCTTCCACAGGCAAAACCCCTGTCTGATAGTTTATGTCTGTCTTCACAAAACCAGGGCAGACGGAATTCACACAGAAATTGGGATACTTCTTGGCCACAATCCTTGTATACGCATTCATGGCTGCTTTAGACACAACATATGCAGAAAAGAAAGCAGGCCATCCTTTGGTTTCCAGTGAATCTTCCTTAAAATCCTCGAGGAATTGGTTCAAAACCTCGTCAACTCTCTGTTCTGTCAGATTCTCTGCATCACCTAAGACCCCTTTTGCCCATTCGTTTGACAAATTCTGGAACAACAAAGGAAGAAGCGTATGGCCAAGCCAACAGTTAAGAACGGCTAAACTTAGCATCACAGATTACTGTAATAAAGTTGAGTTACCTCAAGCTTTCCCATGGAAGAGGAAACATTGACAATCCGAGGAGAATCGGACAACTGGAGTAAAGGAACAAGTGCTTCGATCATTCTCTTGGCACCGTAGTAATTTATTCTCACACATTCTTCAGCAGAATCATAAGTTTGAGAAGTTAGCTCAGTTCCGATCTGACCAGATCCCTGCATCGGTGAAAAAGCATAAACAAGAATTCGAGTTTCTGCAACTACTTGAAGAAGCTGAAACAAACTTTACCCACCGAAGCTCTCCAAGCTTCAACGTCTAATTGAATTCCTGAAACTCCCGCGTTGTTCACCTGCGTACAGTTTCAATCAACCCTCATCAATGACTTAGAAGATGAAATTTGTAGGAAAAAGATTTTAACTTTCACTACCAATATATCAAGCTTTCCGGCTCTGTTCTTGACGAAATCAGCCAGAGAACCGATACTATCTGTATCAGCGACATCAAGCTGATGAAACATCACATAATCTGATGAGAAACCAGACTTTTTGAGCTTCTCAACAGCTTCAAGACCTCTCTTTTCGTCTCTGGAAGTTAAAATCACGACAATCCCATTTGAAGCTAACTGCCGACAAATCTCAAAACCAATTCCCTTGTTCCCCCCCGTTACAACTGCATACCTGCAACGAACAGATTGCTAAATTACTAGAAGAAGATGGAGCTTGATAAAGTAAACCCATCTCTGTATCAGCCTCCATTAACGTGATAAAGAAAACAAAACTACGAGAAGACGGTATAATAAGCAAAGGAGTTAACTTCCTGGTTGCTTCTGCCATTAATTTGGGACTCTTGTCACCGGGAAGAACTGAGCTCAGTTTAGGATCTCCTTAGCTTAGGACTTATCGCCTTTGGCTCCTTCAATGGTGATGGCTAGTATGATAAAATATATAGAAGAGACTAGAGAGGCTTTGCACCTACCACATGTAATATTTCTTTTCTTTATAATTAAGAAATGGTCAAGTGGTGAATAAAATTTAAGCTGAAATTTTGAATTTGGACAAAAATTATAATTCTGAATATTATTTTAATTAATTATGTTAAATTGCTTCGAGATGAATTTTATATGATTTGACTCAGGTATCTAACACTTGTTTTAATTACCCCTGTGTTTGGCTTTTTGCCTGAGATCTGTAAAACCTGAGATGACAATGGCAGCTACCATCCCAGAGTCCTGCAATTTTCTTGTTTATCTTAAACTTAAGACTCCCAAGAGACATCGAAATGGTTACAGATACAATGTCTTGTGAAACTGCAGAACCAGAGAACCATAAGTTACAGAGTCTTGTTAAACTGCAGGACAAACACACATCATTCAAAAGCACCAACCCAGAAGAGACTTGATTAAGAAGGATATTCCTCCTTCTGATTGAAGAAGCAACCAGAAGGATCACCATTAGGATAGCCTCACTGGAGAGGCAGCACCTTCCTCCGCCGGTAAAGTTCTGTCTGTCTTCACAAAACCAGGACAGACATTGCATTCACAAAACCAGGACAGACATTTCCTGGTGTATGCATTCAAAGCTGCTTTAGAGAATCTATATGCAGAATAATTAGAAGGCCACCCTTTGGTTTCCAATGAACCATCCTCAAGATCCTTCAGATACTGATTCATCAATAAAAATTACTTTTGTATTTTTACAATAATTTCAAAGGTGATCTTTTGCTTTCTTCATTATCCTAATTTCATTAACTAATAACTAATTACTCAGCCTTTTCAAAATCCTGACATTAGTTTATCATTTCATGAGTTTTACACATTGAAAACTACTGCCATTAAATTATTAAATTCAACAATAGTTTCTCCTTTTTTATTTCGGAACGATCATTCTGACAGTTCTCTAGACTTGAAACTCAGATATCTTGTAAACTTGAACATGAATTCGAGTTCCAGCAGAAACAACATTTTAGGATCATTATTTATAACTCATTTATTCACCAAAAACACAACCTTGACAATGAAACATCGACCTGGAGCACGAAACCTGTTCCTTTCTTATGCTGGACGCATTAAATACATGGAAAAGTGGAGCCAAAAGACAAAAGTTACTGTTGAATCTTTGTTCATTCATGAGCATCTTAGTTCAGAAACTAGACTCCTCGTCCAGAGTAAAGAAGAGGCCGGAGGGTCCTCCTCTAGGCAGCAATGCCAAGTTTACAGGATTAACTGCAGCTTCTTCAGCAGACATGAAACCTCTGTTGTTGGTCATGTCAGTTTTGAGGAATCCAGGATTGAGGCAATTGATGCAGAATTCAGGATACTTGTTGGCTAAGATCCTTGTAAGGGCATTCATGGCTGCTTTCGACATTATATATGCCGAGAGAAAAGTAGGCCAACCTTTGGATTCCAAAGTATCGTCCTTGAAATCTGCTAGGAACAACCTTAGTATTTCATCTATTGTGTCTTCTGTCAGGCTGTGGATATCACTGAGCAATCCTGTAGCCCACTCGTTTCGAACATGCTGAACAAAGAGAGCGAGAATGAAGTTATGAGACATCACAGATCAAGGAAAGATCAGAAATTTTGTTGGAAAGCATACCTGTAATCTTCCCATTTCAGAGGAAATGTTAACAATCCTGGGAGAGTCTGATAACTGGAGAAGGGAAATGAGAGCTTCAGTAGTTTTCTTAGCACCATAGTAGTTTGTTTGTAGGCATTCGCTTGCCAACTCGTAAGTTTCAGTATGTGCTTTTCGCCAAACATCCATGTCTCCCTGCATTAATGTGAAGAGACTCAAAATCTGTCAGGAACTATTATAAACTCTGAGCCTGAAGATGACGAATCAGATGAGGTATCATTAACCTCAAATGGTTACTCAATTCTGAAGATTTAGTTCAGTCTAATACTTACAAGGGTGCCTAAAAATGTTGCAGTCTCTAAGACCTTGGAGTCCATAATGCTTCCACCAACTCCTGCATTATTCACCTGCATAGAGAACCAACACCATTCATCTCAGGTTTCGTCGAATACTCTAAATCAGCAGGAATTAGAAGAAAGGATAGGAATTTTTTACTAGAATATCAAGTTTTCCGAACTTGGTTTTGATAAAATCTGCCAGAGATGCTACACTTGCATCATCAGCCACATCAAGCTGATGAAAAACCACGTGATCAGAAAGACCAAATTGTTTCAGTTTTTCAACAGCTTGAAGGCCTCTTTTGTCATCTCTAGCAGTTAGCACCACCGTGATCCCTTTGGATGCCAACAGTTTAACTATACCCCATCCAAGTCCCTTGTTTGCTCCTGTAACCACTGCATACCTGACAAAACAAGAAAATTTTGTCAATAGAAAGTTCAAATTATCATCAAGAGTATAACTAATCGCAACCTGTTTGTTGTTCCTTCCATAGATTTTGCAGTGAAACACTGTGACTCCAATACTTCTTCAACGTAGTTTCTTATATAGAAACCTGACAAGAACCAGGTGATACAACGCGACATTACCTGCCAACAAAGAGGAAAGGTCGATTTGTTTCTTCATGTTTTGTTTTCCTCCTCTTGAGCATATTCTATATCCCTGAACTTATAGCCTGTCTCCTTCAGTTAACATCAGGAACAGTAAAGTGTACAAGGATACCAATTTACAGCTTTTGTATTGGTTTGCAAAGAAGAAAAGAAATTACCTTGAACCCAACGTTCTAGACCATTTAGTCCTTCCCAGGTTACAGCTTGTATGTGTAACTGTTACCTGTCAGCAACTAGGAGATATTGGAAAATCCATCGTAATTCCCTTAGCTGTATGACGATGAAAACAAGTCGTCATTAGTACTGGAAAGCACAAAGATCGTTCATACCTTCCCTTCTCCTTTTACTTCTCTTTCCATAGATTCAAATCCACTTTATGATTAGAAGTTTGTAAGTTTATGCCTTATTTGTCAATCAATATGCTTTGGTGAAATGATTATTTAAAAGTATTTTTATATTATATATATTTAGATGTATAATATAAAGTCTATAAGATAAATATATACCGTAAATAAAATCACGGAAAAATCATAATTATTAAATTTATACTATATTTACGAAGTTTTTTTAAATTGTTTCTAACCATGACTCTATTAAGACTGGATATTAATATAATATAAAAAGACTAACACAATTTATGTTTAT
>JANIPM010004009.1:0-10278 GCA_027478405.1 Erythroxylum cassinoides | reverse complement strand
TGGCATAAAAAATACAAAACTAAAAATACACAAACTCTAAACACTTAGCATGAGATTTTAACCAAAATTCAACAAAACAAGATCAAGAAATGACAATGATACTAAGGAAAATGAATAACTATTAAGTAAAATAACTTAAAACACTAAAGTTTGGAACATAAGAAGTACATAAGTGTTGGGTTGCCTCCTAACAAGTGCTTATTTTATGTCATAGGTTTGGTTCCTTTTATCGTTACTTAGGTCTATGGAAGGATAGGAAAGTACATATATAGCTCCTTTCTTATTAAATCTCTTGCTACTTAGGGTTCTAGTCGATGCCTATTCCCCTTGAAGGCTTTTGTCTTCTCACTCCATGCCTCCACAACTTTATAAGGAAAGAATTTTAATGCTTATAATGGTTCATACATCCTTGGCTTCAATATACCTGTAAAAATTTTCAATTGAGAGTTAAACAAAAGTACCTAATCTCCTTTATAAAACTTTATATGAAGGATCTTTTTATGAAACTCCTTATAGATCTTGGCATTCTCATTGGCATCTAACCTCAACTTATCAAGCTTATGGAGTTAGAGTAATCATCGTTTACTTGCAGCCTTTCAATCGAAGTTAAAGACCATAATTGTCTAATAAGTTTTATGCTCTAATTAGATCAAATGGTGACAAAATTTCTCATAGATCAACTTATATGGTGTTATTCCTATCAGAGTCTTAAAAGTTATATGATAGTCCTGTAAGGCTTCATCCAACTTCATTGCCAGTCTTTCCTTAATCTAATGACTATCTTTTTAAAGATACTTTTGATTTCCTGATTAGTAACTTCCGCTTGGCCACAAGTTTAAGGGTGATATCCGAAGGTAATCTTATGAGTCACTCCATACTTCATTAAGAGAGCTTCATATTAATGTTTGGTAAAATGTGTGCCCCTGTCACTTATTATAACTCTAGAAGTAACATTCCTAAAAAAAACACTTTCTTGAAGAGCTTTACTATCACCTTATCATTATGATTTAGTGATGCCATAGCTTCTACCCTTTTGTACAAGTGAACCATTGCCACAAGAATATAATTATTACCATATAATGATAGAAAAGGGCCACATGAAATTGATCCCCAAATGTTAAATATCTCAACCTTTAGGATTTTATTGAGAGGCATCTTATTCCTTTTTAAAATATTTCTAGTACTTTTGCACTAGTCACGTATTGTTACATACCTATGAGCATCCTTAAAAAGGGAAGGCTAATAACAACTCATATGGAGAATCTTGGTGGGTATTTTTCAGGAACTAACATGACCACCATAATAAAAAAAACATGGAAGTAAAAGAATATATTCTACATTTTATCATTGGGTACATACGTTCTAAAAATTTTATTAACACACTACTTAAATAAAAAAGGCTCAGTGTAATAATAGTATTTAACACTCGAGAAGAACTTCTTCTTCTATTGGTAGCTCAAGTTAGTAAGATTCCATAAGCAAGGAAATTCGTGAAATATATATACCATAGAACTTTCATTTTTAAGAAGGAAAATAATTAACCATCCAAAAAGCAATCATTTATTAGTATCTCATTGAATCTATTCTCATCTTGCTATTGCCTTAATCTAGAAAGATAATTAGATACCAAGTTTTTTTTCCCTTTCTTATCATGAATCTCCAATTTAAACTTTTAAAGGAGAATGATCCATCTGATTGATACTAGCTTGGTTTCTTTCTTATTTGCGAGATCTTCGATGATGGAATAATTTGTGTAAACAAAAATCTTCATCCCTACCAAATATGACTTGAATTTCTTAGTGGCAAACACCATTATCAATAGCTCCTTCTTGGTGGTAGCATAATTAATATAGGCTTCATCCAATTTACTCACCTGGTTTCCCTTTCTCTCTATTATTATATCTATCCCTGACCTCCCTCTTCTTAATGCTCTCTAATAGTTTATAACTTCTCAATATTTAGGACTTTTAGGTTTTTTAGGAAGTTGAGTTAGTTGGACTTATCTTGTTGCGGGTAGCTATAAAGTCCATATTAGAACTTAGCTTCCTAATATTCTCCTTAAACTCCTCTTTAGTTAGGAAGTTCTTTAGGATATACTCTAGGTTAGGTTTCTTAGGAGTAGGGTATTAAAAGATCTAGGTTAAAAAAATAGGTGGTTATTTATTGTTCCAAGCTGAAAGGTTAAACCTATGTTCATAGGAGAGGTTTGGGACTATTGATGAAGTTAAAGTTTTTAAGAGTAGAATCATATAAACATTGGTTCCCAATCGAAAATCTATAGTTAAATTTCCTTGGGATCCATAAATGTAATAAAGCACAATAGTAGTACAAAGGGAGTTAATATGCATATGGTCAAACTTTTGAGACGACGTGTTTGTCTTAATAGCCAAAAGATTTAAGACATTTAAATACCGAAATATTCTTAGGAGTGGTTCTCTAATAAGATATGATTAGATCATATTCATTAGACTTATCTCTTTTATTTTGGGTGATTTTGGTGCTCAATTGATAAAATTAATATTTATTTTATTTTAAGACGTGGCAAGTAGAGATTGAACCAAATTTGTTTTGAAATATCTAATCAAAGCATCATTTGTTAAAGTCACAAACTTTAGGAAGATGGAGCATAAGAGTCTAAATTGTTGAATATGATAAGACGAGATCACGTCTAAAGTCAAACTCACTTTAGAATGTTTAGCTTAATTAGGAAGCTTTATTTTCATCCCTATTGAAACATCCCATCACCTATAGGAAGGGTAAAATAGTAATTTGGGACCGGTTATGAGTGTGTAAACTAGTCTCGGCATATTCATGCATAATACGGCCTCCATATGCACATAAATTGTAAAATTTGCACATGAAAATAACTGCACATGCATTCATGACATTTTTCGGTATATGTGCCTAAATGTGCTTTTGTTGTGAAAAATGTGATATTTCTGCTTGAAAAATTAATTGGAGTGATTTTTGTGTGTTTTACATTTTTGGGAGAATTTTACGAATTTTTCTAAAATTTTTCGGGAAAAATTTTCGGATCGAAAAAATCGCTAAGCGGCGGACTGATTGAGCTCCGGTACTGGAAATGACTATCCAATGGCACTGAAATATTTGGTACATGATTGTAGGATTTATTACTTTGAGCCATTGGAATTTTGGGACAAAATTTGAAGTAGAAATTGTTTTGGAAATTTTGAGTAGTTAGAAATAAGACAAGTGACAAGTGACACTTGTCACTTGCCTACTTATGTCTTGACCTTGATTTTTATTCCATTAATCCTCACTTTGGCAAGTTATACACGATACTTCCTATTTGAGAAAGAGTAAAAGGTGATTTTTTTTAAGAGTTTCCTTCCTTCTCATCCGTGGGTGGCTCTCTCTTCTTCTTTCGTTGGTCCTTCATCCTCCATACAAAAAGCTCTCCCTTGTCACTTGCTTGCTCTTCCTTTATTCACATACAAATCCAAACTTAAGCCTTATGATGATGTTGTGTGTGATGATTGTATATGGAGAGTGGAGAGTGAGAGTTAGGATATTTGTGATAATTTGGAAGACTTGAAGAAATTGAAGCTTACTTAGGAAAGATTGTGTTTAATGTTCTTATATTAGTAGTTAGATGCATTTATTGTGAATTCTTGTGCATTAATTATATGAACTTGTGTTTGGTGGATATGGGTAGGTTGTGTTCTTGATTAATTTAAGAAGGATGAAAGATGAATGAGATAACATGTGTAATAGGTAAATGAAGTGTGTTGGGTTGATTTTCATGATGTTAGATGAATGAAAATTAAAGGAAGAAACTTGTGTGTGTATGCTACCATTTTATGGCTACATGGTTAAGTGAAGATCTTGATGAAATTTTGGCTAATTACTTGACTAATTGGGATGCTTATTGGTTTGGAACAAGTACGGACATGATAGGATTTGGTTTAGGTGTAAGAGCTGGAAAATTGAAGTTGTACATGTTTAATTGTTTTTGCCATAACTTTTGATAGGGTTAAGCAATTGAGGAGATTTTTAGCTTGAATTAAACCTGAAGTGTTTGGTTACATTTCTTGTGAAGGAAGTGCTGTCCAATTGTGGCTTGAAGTGGTTGAAATTTTGCCTTGAAAGTGAGTTATGTGCACAGTATGAACAGTAACTGAGAATGTGACTTGAAACTTTGATGAATTTTTTTAGATTGATTTAGGTTGAATTTGTGATATTAGTCTTACTGAAAGTTGAATATTTTGTTTTGAAATTTCCAATGATATAAAGTATGGAATTTTTGGACAATGGAATAGAAAGTTATGAGGTTTAGAAGTTCTGATGTTGTTTAGGTGAGCTGATCGACCAGCCACTTTGTGTGGACGTTTTGACCTCGTTAGAGGTCGATATGATATTTAAGTCCTTCATGGAAGTTGTAGATCGTTTCTTTACCTTTCCATAGACACCAAGTTTGTAATATTTGGAGTTTTTGGTCAAAAGTTATGATGTTTACAAGTTTTGGTACTGTTTGTGAGGAGCTTGTCGATTGGTCACCTTGGAGTGAATTTTTGACCCCTTTAGAGGTCGATCTGATCTTTGAGTCCTTCATGAAAATGGTAGACCTGTCTTTTATCTTTCCATCGGTACCAAGTTTGTCAAATTTAGAGTTCGGAGTCAAAATTTATGAGGGTTAGAAGTTAGGAGGTCGGATCAGCTTTTGGCCGAGAGGCCGAACGCCCGAGCGGCCGATCGACCGCTCAGTCGATTTTCACCTTTTTCGCCTGATCCGACCTCTCTCTACTCTTTTGCCATAACGTTTTCGTCTGACCTCCGATCGATCTGATTTTCAAAGCGTTGGATTCCTAAGACATTTCTCTATCTTTTCATACCAAATTTATGATTTTTGATAGCAAACTGAGAAAGGTCGATCGGATCAAAGTGAGCAGACCGGTTGGAAAAGTCTGAACATACTTCAGTAATTTGGAGATATCTTGAGTTATAGAGCTCCAATCGATTTGATTCTTATTTCTAATTAAACTAGATATATAGATCTACAAATGTTATGAAGAGGTCAGATTTCAATTTAGCCCCTAAAATGTTCAATTTCTAGAGTGAAATTACATGTAGTGTGTTGGTCTGAACGTGTTTTGGGAATATCTTTTCCGTTCGACATTCGATTGACCTGATTCTCGAGACATCGGATTCGTGAAATATTTAATTTCATTTCTATGTAAAATTGGAAACTTTTAGAGATAAAATTGACTTAAATTGATTAGGTCAAAGTGAAGGGATCGGGTAATTATTTTTCTGGTCATTGTTTTATTAATTTTTAGACCTATAGAGGTCCGAATTTAGTGATTTTGGTGTGCTTGGATTTTTAATTTTTAGATGAAATTTTTGTGATGAGAATTTTTGGAATAATGTCGGGAATGTTACGAACATGCATTTTACACATTTTTAATCGCTACATGTGCATTATTACATATTTCCGATTTGTACAAATTGTGATATATGTGTATTTGAATTGTATAGAGGCGCAGTTGGAACGTCGAGCCATAGACGTTGCCGAGACTTCTAGGCATTAGCTCGGAAGCTATTGGTGAGTAACCTAGATGGTTCTCTCAATTATTATATGTTTACTTTGGTGAATAATGGCGGGTTTGTGATTGGGTATGAATGTGGATTCCGGACAGACGGTCCGATGTATTGGGAGCTATGACATAGAAATGTTACCTGTTTGCGACTCTGAGAATTACTTATTTCTGATGTGTTAAATTGTGACACGTGGATTAATTGTGATATATTTACTGTTAAATTGGGACATATGCATTTCATACATGAATGCATGCTCAGATAATGATAGTTGTGACTGGAGCAGCCACCGAGAGCTAAAAGCTCAATGTATTAGGGCCTCGAGCCTACAGTGATTCAGAGCCTCAGGCTCAACGTTCAATGAGCCCTATATGAGACAGTTACCAATGAGCCATATATGGGACAGTTATCAATGAGCCCTATATGGGACAGTTCAGGCGTTCAGTCACAACACCGAAATAAATTAGAAAAGTGTCACATGCACATGTCATATGCATTTGATTGAATAATTTTGATTGGGTGAAAGGAAAAAATGCCTGCTACTTATGTGATAGCAAGCATGACTTCTGACCATGCAATTGTGAAAAAAATTGTGATTTGCTTGAGTGCAATCATGTGGTACTTCTGAATGTGAAATTGTGCAACTCTGTTATGCTTGAGTGTTGCATGTATTCATTTGGTTAAGTCTGCCTAACTGAATGATATGTATAAATGGTCTATGCTCAAGTGAAAGTCTCTGTGCTCAAGTGCATTTATCTATGTTCAAGTAAAATTGTGAAATGTGATCCAATATGCAACAATGTGAGTATATGTTATGTGGCATGATGTGTTGCATGAATTGAGTGAACCATCGATGCTGGTCACCTCACTGAGTTTACAAAACTCACCAAAATTTGCAATTATTTTTCAGGACCCAGAAGAATACCCCGTTAGGCATTAGTGTCTATTTGTAAAGTCAACTGAATGTAGTATTTTGTATTTATGAAAGAGGCCCTCGTGGTTATTGTATTTACCGGCAATTATGGATGTTAATGATTTTCCACATAGTGTTATGTTTATGTGTTAACAAAAAAAACAATTTATACTGAGTTTGATTGAGTGATGTAGCACGCTACCCTCGCGGAGCACGGACTCGAATATCACCATCGATGTCGGGTTCGGGTTACGCAGGAGTGGGGCGTTACACCTATTATATAAGGATTTTGATTTGTTCTAATCATTATCTCATAATATTTATGTAAACATTGATTTTCAATTGAAAATCGATAGTTAAATTCCCTCGGGATCCACAAATGTAATAAAGCACAATAGTAGTATAAAGGGAGTTAATATACATATGGTCAAACTTTTGAGAAGAAGTGTTCATCTTAGTGGCCAAAAGATTCAAGATATTTAAATTATACTGAAACATTCTTAGGAGTGGCTCTCTAATAAGGTATGATTAGATCATATTGATTAGACTTATCTCTTTTATTTTGGGTGATTTCGGTGCTCAATTGGTAAAATGTTATTTTAAGAGGTGGCAAGTAGAGATTGAACCAAATTTGTTTGGAAGTATCTAATCAAAGCATCATTTGTTAAAGCCACAAACTTTAGAAAGATGGAGCAAATGACTCCAAATTGTTAAATCTAATAAGATGAGATCAGGTCTAAAGTCAAACTCACTTTAGAAAGTTTAGTTTAATTAGGAAGCTTTATTTTCATCCATATTATATAAGGATTTTGATTTGTTCTAATCATTATCTCATAAATATTTATAAAACATGGTTGAGAGGGAAGAATATATTTATTCTTAATTATTTATCTTTTTTCTTCTATTTTTGCGTGGATTGATAGCCATGAGTGGCAAAATTTGAAAGTTCGGATTCAAGGGGAATTAAAAATGAATTTGTAACTTTGGGAGGTTTTGTTCTAAACCTAAACTTTATTTTAATTCAAATATTTCTTCTTTATTGCTCTTTTATTTGTTGAGTAATTAATTTTAATTGATCTAACAAATTAATTTAGTATTTATTATTCTATTGCTATTCATGAGCTTACTACTCTGCAATTATCATAACTGATTGGTACAAATAATAAGTAGGTTATTTATACATTTTCAAATTTAACTTATGAAAAATAAGAAAACTAAATTGAAAAGTTATATTTATCTCAATTATTTAACTTATAGCTTATTTACTAACATTTAATTGATATGAAATGATATTACACTCAATTAATTAATGGTTGGTTTTGATTTGAATGTCATGTTTGATTCAATTAATTTAGAAAAATTGGGACTTTAAAAAAAAATAAAATTAAGACTTGTTATGACTATCATGATAGGTTTCATACTAAATGCTTGAGTTATGAAAATTTATTCTTTTTAAACTAATGATTATAAGTATTATTAAATGAGATTCTTATCTTGAATTAGAGTTGGGTAAAATTGAATTTCTCACTTTTATAGTAAGTTGATTCATTTTGTTTCTTGTTAATTTTAACTTATTAGGTAATTAATCACAACCTCATTTTGCTTTGTCAATTTAAATGAAGAACTAATATTTAGTTATCATATAATTCGACTTAGTTTTGTAACTACTACAATAGTTCAAGGAATTAAAGATTAATTTTGACGGTTTTGATAAACCATTCACTCTCTCACTTGACCATTGATAATGGTTTATTGCCATTTACTATATGCAACCGTATACTTAATGTATAGTCTTATTCATTAGAGCTCCACCAACAATTGCATCTACAAAAGTCTTAATATTTTAGGTCATAACGTTGTAAAAGTTTTGGACTATCAACCACTTATTCAATCTGTGATGTGCACACAACCTTAAAAGCTCCATATACCTCTCCCAAGCCTCATATAAAGACTGGCCTTCCCTATAGGCAAAAGTGGTGATCTAGTTCCTTATCTACGTAGTATTGCTTGAAGGAGGGTACTTAGTCAAGAAAGTATAAAAGAGTTGATCCTATTTGGTGGTTGATCCTACTGATAGGATATGTAACTATAATCAAGAAAGCATAAGAGAGTTAATCTCATATAACCATGCTAAAGCATTATCCTTCAAAGAGAAAGAAAATAGTCTGAGCTTAATGGCGTTGGGGTAGACACCATTGAACTTCAATGTATCATAGTACTAAAACAATATACATAGGTGGTAGTTAGGGTCTTTGGATGGTGATCCTTTAAAATGATCTATTACACCATAGATAAAAGAAAGGGCTTTTGCTCAAAGTTAATAGCTTCGACATTGTAGGCCTCGAGATGTTTGAGCTGATGCCTTAGGAATTTGGTGTAGAGAATTTTTTTGGTGACCTCATGTTCTTTATGACCATCTTTGCCCCCTCAGATTATGTTGTCTTCTAAACTCTTCTTTTTATGTGTAAGGTCCTTTCAAACTTAGGGTTTGACTCAATAAGATTCCCAAGGTCACTAGACTAGCATATACAATAAGTGACTTGCAAAAGAAAAAGAATAAATAAAATTCAACAAGTAATGAAGAAATTTAAATAAAACAAAATGAAAATCCCAGTCTAATCAATTTCCAAATTTTTCACTATGAACGCTTTTTACCCCAAAAAATGAGGCCAAAAACTTGATATATGAACTATACATATTTTAACCATAAGTGTATAGTGTATTTATAGATAGAATAGGTAAGCATGAGTTAATATTATAAGTACTGTTGGCTAATTAACAACTATTTAAAAACTTAATAAGTTATAACAATGGTTACGATAGATTGAATAACAAAAAAATCTAAATGCTAAAATAAAGCAATGATCTAGAATAAAACAATCTATGGTGAGCTTTTCCTAGGACTTTATTGTATTCAATTTCACTATGCTTCTTGAATGATGCTAGTTTCTTGACTAGGAAGAATTCTTAGCTTAAATTATATTTTGCATCAAGACATATAACCTCTATTCTTTAGATTAACTAACTAAAATCCCTTTCAAATCAAGACAACTTAAGAAAGCATTAATTTGTTTTATGAACTCTCTTGATAGGTTTTACCCTAACCTAGGAAGATCTTACAACTTTCTTACGAATAGTTATCCACAATGTAATCTAACCACAAATCTTATCTCTCAAATCATGATGCATGAATCCAATAATTGAATGTTCTGCTTTCAGTCTTTCAATTTAATTAGTTATAAAAATATGGATAAATCATAATAATACAAAATATTTATCAAATCAATGAACCAATCAAAATATATTACATATAAGGATGCATTGTACCTAAATATACATCTTAATTAGTTTATAATTAAACAAAGAGGAACAAAAATAAAGATAAAAAGATCATTATTCTTCAATCTTGAATTTTTAACGAATATTTATTAAAATCTAGTCTAACTTCTAAGAGTGATGTAATATCAACAAAAAAATGTAGACCATCTTCCAGTTGGCTTTCTATTGCTTTTCCACTATTTCTTAGCCAAAAAGCTCTCTTTTTATGCCATCTTTTCCTTAAATTTGAAACTTAGCTTTTTAATGAGCTATACGATCCTAACATGAGTATACACTACAAGAAATCCGATGATTACCGACGGAATATACCGTCGGTAAAGGTCGAATTGCCGTCGCTGAAGTAATTCACCGACGGAATTTGGTGGCGAGACATTCCGTCGGTGTATGCCCCGAAGCTAAAAACTCCGACCGAAATATTCCGTCGCAATTTTACGGCGGAAATAACGACGGAGAATTTGGCGTCGGTATAT
>JANIPM010003779.1:0-10291 GCA_027478405.1 Erythroxylum cassinoides | reverse complement strand
AGAAAAGAGGAAGAAGAAGAAGAAGAGAAAGCAACTTGTTCTAGGTAAGTTCTATCATCTTTTGTTCTTATTTGGATGGAAAAACAAAGGGATTATAGCAATGGGTTTGTGTTGGATGAAATGAAGAACTAAAGAATCATTTTGATTTTTAGGGATTTCTAAGTTAGGGTTTACGGTGATTGAAGAAGTTGAAGCATCAACAAGTAAGTATAAGCATCATTCTTCTTGATTAGATGAATGAAACATGTTTTGATGTTAGTTAAGAGACAAATATGTGTGGGAAGTTGTTGAGAATGGGTAAATGCATATGTTTGGTTTTAGGGTTAATGATCAAAGATAGATTTTGATGTTTTTGTAAATGATATTGGGTTGAAATGGGGTTGAAAATGAAGGAAAAAAGATGGGTTAGTGTTTAGATGGGTTATATGTGAAATGTGGGAAGTAAAAAGTTAGAAAATGTAACAAAAATGGTTCCCGGAATGTGTTTCTATAAAAGTTGACCGCGGTCAACTTTTTGGCTCGTCGCGGCGAACTTTTCAGCTTTCATCGCGGCGAACATTCTGTTGCCGCAGCGAACTTTCCAACACCGAGCATACTTTGGTATTTGGCTATAACGTTTTGTGTAGTTACCCAAATGGAGTGATTTTGATTTGATGTAAACTAGAGACACAAGTCTACAAGTTGTATGAAGGAAATGAGTTAAAATTCAGTCTCTAGGGATTTAAAATGTTTTGATGGAAGTGGAGTATGGAATACTATTTTAGAATAAGAAAGTTCTGGAAATGTTTTTAGTATATAACTTTTAAAGTGCTGAACCAAATTGAATGGTTTTAGAGTCATTAGAAACTTAAGACAATGGGGAATATTTTTCTAAAAGAAAGTATTATCAAATTTCTTCATTTACTTGATCATAAATTGGAATTCCTATTGAATAAAATTTTTGGCTATTGTTAAAGGAAATCAAGGAAGGCAAGAGGAGCAAAGTATGAGGCATCTTTGAGCAAGTTATAAGCAAGGATATTAAGGTGGGTACATATTTATAATAGAGTAAATAATCCACTCATTGTTTTCTTTGAATCAAGGAAGCTTAATGGTTTCAATTGCATCATAGATGTTGCATTTATTTGCTTCTTGATTGTATTGTGAAATTGTTATATGTTTGCTACATGAATTGTTTTGATGATTGATGAAAAGACTTTGAAAAGGTTTTCTCTTTGAAAGGATACAGGCTTACGAAATCATGCTTTTAGAAATGGTTTCCAAAATATATCAAGTATATAAAAAGCAAGTTTTCAAAAAGAAAAGTGTCATTTTGGGTAACAAGTTTACAAGTTATGAAATATGTGTTAAGTGGGTTTGTGTTAGTCCCTCAAGAATGTCATGTGCACGTTGATCAAGTTAAAGGCTTCTCTCGCCTGCCCACTAGTGGCACGAAGCTCCTTCATGGACTCCCTCAAATTTACGACTACACAGGACCATTATGTGAAAATGTGTAGAGCTTTTTATAGATCTACCCAAACTATTCTGATGTGTTTATGTGTTTATAATCTATTGACAAGTTTGATGCATACATGATTTATGATTGCTCATGAATTGTTGATAAATCGAGAATTTTGAGAAATAAGTATTTAGGCATTTTTATACGAAATTACTACGTTTTTTAAAATTTACAATAGCAATGAGGTTTGAAAATGGTTTATGCTTGTTTCTTAATTATAAATCTGTTACCCACGAGCTTTAAGCTCACCCCCATTTTCCTTCCCCTATTTAGGTGATGAGCAAGAAATCGAGTAGGTCAAACGTTATAGCACCACTCCGAATTGGCATACTTTTGTGTTTTTAAGTTAGATTTTTGGGAATTCAATACTTTAGCCACATTTCAAGTTTTGCTAGTTCAAATGTATTTCGTATTTTTTATTCTCAAAACTCAACTGATGTATTATGGCTTGAAATGCCATTAAAGCTTTGTAAAACTCTACTTTTAATATTAATGAAATGTATGATTGGAGTTGTCTATTATTTTTCATGTTTTCGCAAAGTGTTCGGATTTTGGAAATTGCATGTGTTTATATATAAGTTCCTTTTTTTTGGGTTTGAATTGAGAAAATTTTGGGTTGTGGGTTCTACTTCAGGGGTTTTCACCGCGGCAAAACTAAAAGTTCGTCGCGGTGTAATTAAAACAAAGCTTTTTATTTTCGTTGACGTAGTGAGTTCGCTGCGGCAAGACCAAATAGTCACTGCGGCAAAAATACAATTGCAGGTTCATCGTGATGAAAGTTAAATCGTTCGTCGCGGCTTAAAATTCCTGAGAGATCCCGGGGATTCTCGCATATGTTCGCCGCGACGAAATCACATTTCACCACAGCGATGCCCGCCTTTGCTTCCGAAGGATTTTCTTCTAAATTTGCAACTTCCAAGCCTCCCTCCACGCTCAAGCTATATAATCTCATGTCAGATGTTAGGCTCTGGATCGGGGTGTAACATGTTGTGGTATCAGAGCGAATAGGTTTGGGTCCAGGTGTAGGACTAGGTTTAGGCATGAATTGGGTAGGTTAAGACATGAAATTAAACATGCATTATTTTAAATGAATAATTTGCATTGTTTTAAAATGTTTCACATTATTTGAAATTGTTTTATATGATTTGAACTATTTTACATACTTTGAAAATTGTTTTACATGAACTAAAGGTTTTCAATGGTTTTAAATTGAAGGAGTGAATATGCCGCCTCAAAAGAAAACTCGAGGAGCTATGACTCGATCTCACTCCGGCCAAGGGAGCATGGATAAATCTTATATCCCGCAAGATGCTGGGACACATTTTGTTTCGGATTCTAAGGCACCTAGTGTGCAGCATGAGCTGCCTCCACCGCCCCCCAGATGCCTCAAACACATCCCATGAATCCACGTTTCTTTCAAGCCTTTGCTCAGACTTTCTCGTATGTCATAGGTCAAAGGTCTTAGGTTTTGATGCAAGCTCCAATGGAGAGAAGTAGGCAGTATGATAAGCTCCACAAGTATCTAGCTGTGGATTTTAACATAACTACAAATCCAGAAGAGGCTGAAGCCTGGTTGAAGAGGACCGAGAGGGTTCTAATTCAAATGAAGTGCTCGGATGAGAAGAAATTAGATTATGCAGCAAGCTTGCTATAGGGGGACGCACTTCATTGGTGGGAATCAGTGCCTCACAGTCAGGATATGCCTTCGGTGTTGTCATGGAGAGACTTTCGGGAAGCTTTCAGAGGAAATACTTCTCGAGGGTCTATGTTCAAGAGAAGGTCAAAGAGTTCCTCAATCTCACACAAAGGGACATAAGTGTGAGTGAGTATGAGCTGAAGTTCACCCAGCTGTCAAGGTATGCGGCCAACATTGTTGCTAATGAGGAGGACAAGTGCTGTAAGTTCGAGGGAGGTCTTCACTTGGGGATCAGGGAGAAAGTCCTGATTTTGTTTATGTATAAGTTCATTTTTTTTGGGTTTGAATTGAGGAAATTTTGGGTTGTGGGTTCTGCTTCGGGGGTTTTTGCCTCATCAAAGCTAAGAGTTCGTCGTGGCGTAATTAACCTAAAGTTTTTTATTTTCGTTGTCGCAATGATACTAAATGGTCACCACGGTGAAAATACAATTGCAGGTTTGTCGTGACAAAAGTTAAATTGTTCGCCGCAGTGTCAAATTCCCGAGAGATCCAGGGGATTCTCGCATATGTTCGCTACAGCGAAATCATAGTTCGTCACAGTGACGCCCGCCTTTGCTTCTGAAGGATTTTCTTCTAAATTTGCAACTTCCAAGCCTCCCTCCACGCTTAAGCTACATGATCCCATATCTGATGTTGGGCTTCGGAAACGAGGTCCAACAGAGCTCTTTGAGATGCTTGTAAGAAACCTCATATACAAGATCACAAAATTTAGGCAAATGTTATATCAATCCAAACTTAAGCTCAAAAGCAATATGTTTAGCAAAATTTAGAAAAGTAATACATAAGGGTCTTTAAGTCAATTCTAATGCAGTCGACTCTTTTAGAGTTCTTGGATTGGTTATAGGTTTTTCCAAATCAATTCTTTGCTCTATTCCTAAAGTTATTTTGTTTTTCCAATGTAACATTCACAGTGACCTGTTGATTTCATGATCAAATTGTGTAGGATCTTAAAGAGGAGATATTAAGATCTCGTTACTACTATTATAGTAACAACATAACAAGATCAAAATAATTGTAAAAAGTAATTATCAAATACACTAAAAAATAACTCTACACAAATAAATTTTTAGTTGTGGTGAGAAAGGATCGTATCCACTGAGAATGAGTGTTTAACTTTATAATGAATAAACTAGTGTCTAGGATTTGGGGGGCTAGGGGTTTGGTTGAATTCGATTAACAAAATAAAGTAAAATTAAACTATTGAAGATAAATTCAACAATACAAAATTACTAAAATTAATCAATGGATTTTGAATCTAGTTTATGGTTCAACCTTAACCTTCATACGAATGTGCATAATCAATCATCACATTGTTCTCATACCCCTCTTTGAAACTATTAAACATAGATTAAAGACAAGCTCTATTAATACGAATTTTCTCTTAGGTTGTTTCTAATTAAAACAAGCTCTTTAATTAGGTCTAGCTATTAGACAACCTAAAATAAGCTCTTTAGATTTAATATGACAACGGCATTACATAATAGGAAAACAGGTTAATCTAATCAATAACCATATAAACTGGGTCATTAACCTATGATATATTACCCCTAATGATGCCCAACATTAGTTTACCACAATTGAATCAAAGTTACAATGATTATATATTGCAATCTATACTTTGGCATTGGGTTCATACATGAATAATCTCTTTGGAATATCTAAATCATTCATACATAAATCCTAAAACATTAATCATAGAATAACATAATCAATTCAAAAAGAGAGTTAAGAATAACATCACTAGGTTAATCAATGTCCAAATATATTCGTCAGCCTTGATATCCCCACTGAATTGGAATGATGAAGTTTAGCTCCTTATAACTCTCTAAAGGGAAAGGAATTTTCCTCCCTTTTTTTGTCTCTAATGTCTTCATGCCTCATTTTACCTCTTAAATTCCTTTTTATATTTAAAATTAAGGTTATGTCACAATACATGGACGTGTAAGTCACCATTTATGTAAAAATTGTAGAAATCATGAATATACACATTCATGGTGAGGTACATGGCCATTTACATAGCTATGTATCTCACTTTACAAGGTCGTGTAGGTTGCAGAGGTGGTTGAAATGTTGTCTTTAAGCTTCTACACGTTTCTAATGACTTACACAGTCCCATATGTTACCGTTTAAGTTACAATAACTTCATTTTTTACATTCTTCGTCACATTTTCACCCAAAATCATCTCATTTACTTCCAAAAAGGCAAATAAAATAGAACATCAATGGAATGGCAACGAGGATATGAGTTTAGCTTATTTTGGTTCTTATTTTTCCAATTTGTACCTAATACAAAATATGAACCAAAAATGTAACTTAAATGCATCATAACATTAATTAATAAGCATTATAGAGTAAATATATAGTTAACCAAGCACTTATTATAGAGGTTCGCTTTAGTTAGAATCATTTTAGTTTTTGCCTATATAGCACAATGACTAGTACTTTTCAATCTCTTGGCGTTAAGGACTTTGAGCTCCTATTTGATATAGGAAAGTTTTTACTACAATTGTATGCCTTTCATCCTTGTACCTTATAATACATGCCCCTAAAATAGCTTATGTAAAGCCTATTTATTTGCTAGAAAGTTATTAAACCAGAACAAGTATTTACCCCCTTTTGCTCCAAAGCAATGACTTCAATTTTATTTACAAAATATTTGAAGTAATTTTAAAAGTTCCTTACACACACATTCCCCTCAAATTTTGATCTATATAAAGTATTATTAAATTCCCTGAGGACTATCGAAGGACCCTAAATATATGAGTGTATGTCTAGGAGCTTATCCCAAAGATAGTTCCTGTGAAATGAAATTTTTAACCATAAACATATATGAAAAAAGTTTCAATGTTATCTTGGATGAACCATACTGATAGCTACATTAGTTGATCATTTGAGTCAAGTAATATAACATTGACTTTTCTTGAATCGACTACAAGAATGATGAAACCATAGTGGTGATGGTGATTGTTTGACAAAAAGACCATTGGTTTCCCAACATCTTTAACTTATCTACATTTTCCTAATTTATTTTGGTCTCCAACATTCCAATAATTACTGGTTGGATCTTATTCACAAAATCACTTAGTACTACTTGCCTTTTTTAGATAGTTAATATGCCTAATGTTTTAGGAAAAAATTTACATTAGAAGTGGCTATTGGATTTAGATCCTTTGGATCCATTCTTCCTACTTGATTTTCTACTATTTCCACTCAATAATTCCTCTAATTTTTGCTCCTTTGCTTTATCAATTGATGGTTCTTTAGATTCATCATCCATTAACTTAAATCATTTTCATGTTCATTTTCATTCATCCTTTGGGTATTGGTTGTGCTATTAGTTTTTTCATTAATAACCTAATTTACTTCAACCAATTTATTTGCTTTTATGCTATTTTTTTCTCTAAGGGACCTTCTTTAAGAAAAATTTCCACTGTTGGTTCTATAGGAGAGCATGGTACTTACGTTTCCTCAATTTGATTATCACTTAGAATAGAGTTCAATCCCATTAGCTTTATGTAGTCTCCTCTAATGAAATTTCTTCTAGTTGGCCTCCATTGCTTTCCTTATTGTTTGAAAGTTGGTTTCTATTTATAGGATACTATGACTAAGTCCTCAAACATTTCTTCCTCCTTGGCCATTCTCATCAAAACATAATTATAAGTTTTTATCTTATTAGTTGCTTTTTCCAAAATGATATTTCTCAAACCATACATACATTAGTAAAAATATTTCAATTGGAATTTATATTGATTCATTTCATTATGTTGGATAAATACAATCACCATCTTTTAAAGTTAAATTAATATAAGGCTTGAGGTGTTAACCATTTCGTGGTATTTAGGATCTCATATTTATACACCACTTAAGTCTATATGTGCTAGGTCTAACAATGACGCTTACTTTGTATATTTCGAACATCTTATATGCACTATATGTATAGCTCCTGTATATTTACATTGAAGTATGTAAACTATAATTAAATATTTTTTGCTAATTTGACCTTTTAAAACCTACATTTTGATTTTCATTTTTCAGTATTGCACACCAAATTCAAAAAGTAAATGGGTAAAAGATATTAAGCTCCTATGTAGTCATTTGTTGACAAATAAATCATAAGACTGCACACACTTAAAAGGTGGAGTCAAATTCCGTTAGTCTTGCTCTTATGGCAAGGTCTGACTTTCTTGCGGTATTAACAAGGTAGGGTTTTAGTGTGTCTCGACGGCAGTGTGGCTAGTGTTGGACCCCAAACTTTCGGTAGAATTTAGAAATATTAAATGGAATTAAATGAGTGTGTTGGTATAAGTATTGTGTTATAGATGTCATTGTGCTTAAAGGAAATTGATGAGAAAAAGAATTTATTGGTTTTGATGACGTTGAAGATTAGTTTTGGTTATGAAAGTTATGATCTTTGAAAGTTAAGTGTATTTTTACTTGATTTGAAAAATGCTATTAAGAGTAAGATTGTGTATGACTTTTGTGAAAGAGAAATGTGTATGCGCATATTCTTTGGTGTTGAGTTTGATGTGGGGAAATGGCTTTGGAATAGTTTATTGGAGATTTGGATTGTGTTTGAGATGAATTAGTTGAAGAGTTTGTGGTAGTGGGTGAATTTGTGAAGTTGATGTATTGGGATGGTGTTTAGAGACTTCAATGGCCAATCTGTATTGATTTAGATGTGATTTTATTGAAAATAAGGAGTAGAAAGAGTGATCTTGGTATGAGTTGTGATAAGGAAAGGTTTAGAGACAAGATTGGTAGTGATCTGGAAAATGTTCACTGAACATGCTTCAGTCTTTAAGCCACCACGTTTTCTCTAGTAATTCAAACGGGATGATTCTTAATTTAGATTAAACTAGAGATATATGGCTACATTTCTTATGAAGACATCGAATTTCAATTCTGTCTCTAAGAAACCCAAAATTTGTCATGAAGTTAAGAATTGGGTGCAGTGTGGATGTATGAATGGAAAATTTATCTTTGGACTTTAGGGGCAAATTTGGGATTTATATAAATAGATTTGAGCAAAGTTTCCTTCTGTAAAGTTGTATATCTTTCTTTTATCTTTCCAACGGTATATAGCATGAGAAATTTGGACTTCTGAGCTAAAAGTTATGATCTTTAAAAGTGGAGACATTCTAGAGAAAAAGTAAGACGAAGTTACTGTTCACCCTATCGTCTTAGTTTGACTTTTTCCGTCTCAGTTTGACCGACTTCATCTTAGTTTTGCTGATGTCATCTTTGTCTTAGTATGATGTCATCATCATTTTAGTTTGACTTTTCTATCTCAGTTTGACCGACTTCGTCTTAGTTTTGTTGACGTCATCTTCGTCTTAGTTTTGTTCCTTGCTGACGCCATCATCGTCTTAGTTTGACCAAACATCTTCTGTTCCAAATTTGACCCATCAGATGAACGAATTGGCCTTCTAGTTCTTCATAAGAGTTGTAGCTCTTGAAATTATATTCCCATCCATATAAATAAATTCTTAATCCGATATCTGTAGGGAAAGTTACAGTAATTTTCCCAAGCTGTATCGTCTGATGATGTCATCATCATCTTAAAATGACATCATCATCGTCTGCTTTTATTTTTGACCCCACAAATGAAATATTTGGCCTTCAAGGTCTTCATAAAAGTTTTATATACAGAAGTCCTCTTTCCAATGGTCTAAAAACAAAGTCAATCGGACCTCTATAGCAAACGTTATGGCATTCGTACTGAGACATGTACATTTCAGGTGAGGATATGAACATGTTGGATTGTTTTCACCATACCTTCTTCTCTAGACCTCCAAATGACTTGATTCTTAAACTTTTGGATTCGTAAGAACTTTCTCTATATCTCCACCAAAACTCTAAGTTATATGAATTGTATAGAGAGAGATTACATGAAAAGAGTGAGACGGGTACAGTGAGTGTGTTCTTAAAGGATTTGAACTGGTGTTATCTCACTGAACATATTTTAGTATTTTGATGTTTTCTGAATCAGTAGAGGTTGAAATGAGGTGATTTCTTTTTCAAATGAAAATAGAGACATAGATCTACAAGTTATATGAAGGAGATGATCAACAATTTAGCCTCTAAGATGTTCAACTTCTGGAGTGAAGTTATGTGTAGTGATCAGTCTTGTTTTAGTTTTGGTCCAAACGAAATATCTAACAGACTTCAGTATTTTTTAGATATTTTGAGATATAGAGCTCCGATCGATCTGATTCTTGAAGCGATGGATTCGTAAGACATAGAGGAATATCTCTCTAGAAGAAAATTTTGTTAAAGTACTTCATTTACCTGATCGAAATAAGAAGACAAGATGTCAGTTTTTAAGGGCAATTTCGGAAGTTTACTTAAGTGTTAAGCTTTAAAGGCATACAAGTAAGGGCTTTAGGGTCTTTTATCAATCATTAATGACCTGGCAATAAGAGTTGTCATTTAAGAAGAGTGGAGCACGACCCTTACAAGGAAAAAGAGCAAAAGAATAAAAGAAGATGAGATGAGAGGAAGAGAGCACTTTCGGATGAGAGAAAATGAAAGAGAAAGAGAGGGAAAGCATAGGGTTTTCGATTTTTGGGAGATTTCAAGGGGATTTTGAGTTGTTTCAAGGGAAAAAGGATGGAAGATGATGAAAGCTTCCTTCCAAACCAAGTTATATCCGAAAATGGTGAAGGATGAGGTAAGACCCGAAATTTTGATTTGTGAATTTTTGAAGATTTTTGGTTTAGAATCATGGGAAATGATATGGGAATGTGATTTATGAAGTCAATTTTGGTGATTGCTTAGTATAATGAGTTTAATTTTGGATGGAAATTTATTTGGGTTATGCCCAATTTTGTGAATTGGGGATTTTGAAATTGGTGATTTAGATAGCTTGATTATATGTGGAATTAGTGTTTCCTAAGCTCAATTTTAGTGTTTATGCAGTATGTGATGTTGAATTTGGGTAATTATGGTTTAGGGAATTTTAACTTGGATGAAGGAAAAAAAATGAAGAAATTGATGCTTGGGTTTGAATATTCTAGAATCAATTTCAGTGATTATGCATTGTGGGATCTTAAAGTGGATTCCTATTGAATGAGATTTGGTTTGTCTTAGGAAATTAA
>JANIPM010003657.1:0-10299 GCA_027478405.1 Erythroxylum cassinoides | reverse complement strand
TATCTAAAGCTTCAAATTGTCTTTGTGTGAACTCCACAACATTCAAAACTCCATCTCCATATCATTTGCATTATTATATTCCTATAAGAACATAAAATATGATGAAAAAGGTGAGGACTGAGGAGTAAAGTGGAGATTTTGAAGCTATTTCTTCTAAGATAATATTAATATTTTATTATATTTAATCCAAAATATTCAAGAAAAAAATAGAAAAATAGAGTTAATAAAAAAGGGTAGGATATGGGTATCGATCGATTCGAGTTATTACTAAATCCATATCCAAATCCATATCTGCATCCATTTTTCATTATCCATTTAAAATCCATTTTTTAGCCTCCATGTCTATTTTTCGAGTCAGGTAGTGTAGATATTAATCGGGTTGAAAACTCACTGCCATCCTTACACTCAGCTGACTTAGGATCGGCAAGAGCTAGTATAAAGTCTTCTATACCTCAACCTGAGGTAATGCATCTAAGAGTTCCCGAGAGAAGGGAGAGGAGATATGATGGGCTACAAAAGTAGGGGGCTGTGAACTTCTACAGAAGTACAAACTCTGTAGAGGTCGAGGGATGGTTAGAGAGGACTGAACAAGTATTTAATCAGATGGACTGTGAGTCGAACGAAAAGTTCTACTATGAGTTTCCTTACTACAAGGCCCAGTTTATCAATAGTGGAAGACTATTCCAGGTAGTGCCACCAGGCCTTGCAATCTGAATTGGGGACTTTCTGGGGGCCTTTAGGGAGAACTATATGCCCAAGATCTACCTAGATAGAAAGATGAAGGAATTTCTAGATCTAAAACAGGTAGAATGTCTGTGGCAGATTATGAGATCAAATTTAATGTGCTGATGGGGTAAGCTTCTACCTTGATTCCTACTAAGGAAGATAAGTGCAAGAGATTTGAAGACGGATTGAATATGGAAATTCAGACAAGGCTAGCAATCAACTTTTTATAGTCTAGCAGTGGAAGAGGTACAATGTCGGGATAGTTACCTAACTGTGAGCACTTTAGGAAGAAGTATAGTGGTGAGTGCTGGAGATTATCTGGAGCTTGCCTTAGATGGGGCTCCTTTGACTTTAAGCTAAGGATTATCCTGCTACCATTGGAGCCCAGTCTGGTATGAGAGGGGATTAGTGAGTGAGACTACTGTTCAGCAGAGTCGAGCTAGTGGGGTTGGACAGAGAGGCCGAGGCAGAGGCAGGGTGAATTTTGGAAGTCCTTCTGTCAGGATTAAAGTTTGGAGCAACATACCCCATTCTCAGCCCAGAGTGTATGCAATGTCCAGACAGGAGGCTCAAGATTCTCCGGATGTCATTGCAGGTGCGTTGCTTATCTTTGATTATGAAGCATTTGCATTGCTAGATCCTGGATCTACGTATTCATTTATTGTACCGCATTTGGCATTTAAGTTGCATTGTATCAGACAAGGATCCCAAATTCACTTCGACATTTTGGAAAAGTTTGCAGTCAGTTATAGGCACAAAGCTGAATTTCAATACTGCATTCCATCCTCAGACAAATAGACAGAGTGAGAGAATTATCAAGACTGTCGATGATATGCTTAGAGCATGTGTATTGGAGTTTCAGACCACTTGGGATCAATACATAGAACTAATTAAATTTGTATATAATAACCATTATCATAGCAGTATCGGAACGACACCATATGAGGCACTGTATGGCAGAAAATGTTGATTGCCTCTATACTGGGATGAAGAAGGTTTGAGAATGATAGAAGGCCCTGAATTGATCCAAGATACTGTAGATAACGTGAAACTGATCCGGATTCGAATAAAAGCAGCTCAAGATAGACATAAAAGTTATATGGATCAGCATCGTCGAGATATAAAGTATAGGACAAAGTATTTCTGAGAGTGTCACCTTGGCGAGGCATATTGAGGTTTGAAAAAAAGGGCAAGTTGAGCCCGAGATATATTGGTCCTTATGAAATTCTCAAGAGAATTGGACCTTTGGCATATCAATTAGCCTTACCTACTGAGTTGTCTCATATACCTGACGTATTCCATGTGAGTATGCTTAAAAGATATAGGTCTGATCCAACACACATGTTACCGACTTAGTATATTGAAGTTACTAGTAATTTGAGTTATATTAAGAATCCAGTTCAGATAGTTGAGTATCAGATAAAACGATTGAGGAATCGAAAAATTCCAATGGTAAAAGTTCTGAAGCACAATCATTTGAGTAAAGAAGCAAAGTGGGAAACTGAGGAGCATATGAAAAAGACATATCCCCACCTGTTTCCTCAATCAGGTAAGAATTTTGAGGACGAAATTTCTTAAGGAGGAGATAATTGTAACATCCGATGTTCGGAGCTAGACCCCATAATAGTGAATTGAGTGTACTGTGAGGAAATAGAAGTACATTGCATGCTTATGCATCATTGTATAAGCACACATATGTGAATATTTATTTTTGATACATTAAGAAAATTGTACATGCATTCATTGATATTTTTCGGGTATAATTAATTTATAAATGCGTTTAAAATGTGAATTGTGGATTATTTGCATTAAAAATTTAGTTGAAGACTATTAGTATTATTTCAAAATTTTTGGTAAATTTTAGAAAATTTCTAAAAGAATTGGGGTATTTTTGGACTCAAAAAATAAGAGACAAATAGACTAATATCATTGTGACATGTGGCAGCACAAATAAGTGCAAATGATCTATAAACATTGGTTACATGTGGCAGTGAAATAGCAATCCATGTAGATCATGTTTTGGTTAGGGAGAGAATACTGAAGTTGTTGTTCTTTACTGAAACATTCAACATCGAAAACTCTCTTCCTTGTTCGTCATCACCGAATAGCTTGTTGACTAGGTTGCATGTGATTTTGAAGAGTTGGAGTGAAAACAAGTAAGCCGTGCCTTCATTTTCATGGTTATAATAATGATAAATGACAAAGAGATGATGTTTTCATGCTTGTGGATGGATGCATGTGTGAATGATGTAGAACCGTATGTTATAGGTTCTATACTTTTGGGCTATAAATCAAAGATAAAAAATGCAGAAAATGAAACAAGTGCAGTAAGAATGGAAATGCAGTAGTGAGAGAAAGCATGTATGAGGTCTCGAACTTTTGATGATTACCATATAAGCTTGCATTTTATTTGTTTAGATATTGTATTTTGGGTTGATATTTGATTATGAAAATGATGTTGAAATTCATGAAAAATCAATGAATATATATATATATATATACTCTGTTCTAGTTTAGAGAAATACGTATATGGGTGCTTGTTACTGTGGCTATGTGTGAATGTGTTTTGAGTATTTAGAAATGAATCAAATGAGTCTGATGATGTTTGAATGATTGAAAATAAAATTTATACATGAGGTGTGTAAGAAAGGTAGCTTTAGTGGTGTTCAGAATGAGTTAACTGAGAAATTAGTGAAGTGAATAGTGCAAGAAATGGAACAAATGCAAAAGATGATGGACAACCGTGTATAATTTCTGGTTTTGGTACTTGTAACACAGTCTCTGCTTTAGCCACAATATTTCATCTCTCAATTCAAAGTCAGAATCTGAATTAATCTTAACTTTCTCAATCAGTTTCATCATTTCAGGATCATCACTATGAACTCTTCTAATTCTGTCATGCAATATTGGTCTCAATTTTAATGTGGCTGTCAATGCTTTATTATGCTCGAGATTCAACTCCACATTTAAAGCTTTTAACTGAATCAGTCTTGGTAACCTAGATATCTGAATATGAGCTACACTGTTGTGTGACTTTCTACTCAATGTATAAGCCACAATATTTGCTTTCCCCGGATGATATTCAATCTTGCAGTCATAATCTTTTAATAACTTAATCCATCTCCTCTATCTCATGCTTAGCTTTTTCTGACTTAGCATATATCTCAATCTCTTATGATCAGTGTATATCTGAAATGTTTCACTATATAAATAATGTCTCCAAATCTTTAGAGCAAAGACTACTACTGTAAGCTTTAAATCATGTATCAGATAATTCACCTAATGAGACCTTAATTGTCTCGATGCATAGGCTATCACTTTGTCATGCTGCATCAATACACACCCCAATCCTTGATGTGATGCATCACTGAATACCACATGGCCTTAGATCCCGATGGAATAGTCAACACTGGCGCTATAATTAACCAATGTTTCAACTCTTCAAAGATTCTCTAACACTCTTCATTCCATCTGAATGCCACATTCTTCCTTAGAAAGTTTAGTCAGAGGGGCCGAGATCAAAGAAAACCTCTTAACAAATCTCCGGTAATATCCAGCCAATCTGAGGAAACTCTAGTTCTCCAATACATTCTTTACAGTTTCCCATCTCATTATTACATCTATCTTCATTGGATCCACTTGAATACCATGCCCAGTTACTATGTGACCCAAAAATATCACTTGATTTAACCAAAATTCACATTTGCTGAATTTGGAATACAATTGTTTTTCTCTCATAATCTGCAAAATCATTCTAAGAAGCTCAGCATGTTCTTCACTACTTTTTGAATATACCAAAATATCATCAACGAATACACTTACAAACTGATCTAGGTAGGGTTGAAACACCTTATTCATCAATGCCATAAATGCAGCTGGGGCATTATTAAACCTAAATGGCGTTACTAAGAACTTGAAATGCGTATACCTGCTCTTGAAAGCACTCTTTGGTACATCAGCCTCCGCTATCTTTAACTGATAATACCTAGACCTCAAATCGAGCTTAGTGAACACTTGAGCTCCCTGCAATTAATCAAGTAAGTCATCAATTCTAGGCAACAGGTACTTATTCTTTACTGTAACCCAATTAAGTTGCCTATAATCAATGCATAACCTTAAAGTGTCATCTTTCTTTTTTATAAATAACACTGGAGCTCCCCAGGGTGAAACACTGGGTCTAATGAATCCCTTCTCAAGCAGTTCCTGCAACTGACTCTTCAACTCCTTTAGTTCTATAGGTGTCATCTTATATGGAGGAATGGATATAGAAGCAGCACCTGGAACTAAGTCAATCGTGAACTTCGTTTCCTAATTTGGAGGTAAACCAAGTAATCTAGCGAGAAACACGTCTAGGAATTCTTTAACCACAGGAATATCATGTACACTCTGCTCAACTCGAGTATCAATCACGTGGGTCAGATAAGCCTCTCATCCACTATTTATTGACTTCAAAGCACTCACAAATGAGATCAGTCTAGCTGGCATTACTTTGCTAATAGCTCTAAACATTGCTCTCGGCTGATTAGGAGACTCTAAAATTACTTTCTTCGTATAGCAATTCATGATGGCCCTATAAGCAGTGAGCCAATCCAAGCCTAGAATAATACCTATCTCCTTTAACTATAATACAATCAAGTCTGCTTCTAACTCTGCTTGATCAATTTGCAAACACTTCTTGCAGACCTCCCCAACCATGGTGGTACTACCTATTAGTCTACTCACCTCTAATCTACATCTCAGTAACTCTCTATCACAATGCAATCTAGATGTTATATGTAGTGTGATAAATGAATGTGTAGATCCAAGATCTAGCAATGCATAAACCTCAAAAGTAAATAGTGATAACACACCTGCGATGACATTTGGAGACTTTTAAGCCTTTTACCTCGTTATGGCATATACTCTGGCTTGAGACTGCGATTGATTGCTTCGCACCTCAGTCCTCCTAGTAATATTTCCAGAACTCATCCTGCCTCTGCCACGGACTCTCTGTCTTGTCCCAATGGCTTGGCTCTGCTGAACAGTGGGTTCTGTTGCCATACTTCCTCTCCTACCATACTGTGCTCCAGACATCAGAGAACAATCCTTGATCTTTTGTGATTTTTTCTTCCAGAATATGATGTTGGATGTAAAGAATAATCATATCATGAATCAATTTTCCTTTTCAATCAATATGCAGGCAGCTACAACTTATATTTACTGATGATCAAGTGAGTCGCACTGAAGATAGGCTCCTGTGAACCTCCAGCATTCACTACTGTGCTTATTCCCACAATGTTCACAATCTGGCAACTGACCCGATACTGTACCTCTATTATTCCCATACTGTATAAAACTACCTCTCTGTCTAAATCCTAACTTTCTAGATCTAGTTGGTGACTTGAAAGTTTGGTTCTTTTGCTTACTGAACCTTTTGCTAGAATCTCCCTGAGAATCATTGGGCCTCTTCTGTCTCGACTCAGATCTGTGTTCAGTTTGACTATCTTTCAACAACTGATCAATACGGATCAAGGTAGCTCATAATTTTGTAAAATTACCCAGATTAGAAATAGCCAATCTCATCCAAATTCCCATATTCAAGCTTTCTTCAAATGTCCTGCACTTGTCTTCCTCAGTAGGTACTAAGGCAGTGGCATAACCTATCAGTTCATTAAATTTCACTTCATACTCTACTACAATCATCTTGCCTTACTTCAAATCCATAAATTCTTTCTTCTTTCTATCCATGTAGATCTCGGGCATATAGTTTTCCCTGAAAGCACTAAGAAAATCTCCCCGATTCAGATTGCAAGGCCTGGTAGTACTGCCTGAAATAGTTTTCCACCACTGGTAAGCTGGGTCTTGCAGTAGAGATATGGCATAGTCAAACCTCTTATCTGACTCACAGTCCATCTGATCAAGGACCCTCTTAGTTCTTTTTAACCATCCCTTAGCCTCTGCAGGGTCTATGCTCCCGTAGAAGTCCACAGCTCCCTACTTTCGCAGTTTATCGTACCTCCTTTCCCTTCTCTTGAAAATCCTTGGAGGCATTCTCTCAGGTCAAGATACTAACCACTCTCTACTGCCTCTTTCCGATCCTATTTCAGCTGAGTGTTCCATTTGATTGGCTACGTTGGATATCCTATAACACACAATAACTTCAATTATCATCTGAGATTTTCACAACATTTCATGCCTAACATTACTACATATCCCTATGGATGCCAACCATGCTCTGATTCCACCAATTGTAACACCCCACTCCTACTTGACACATGCCTTTCGTTCACAAGTGCACATGCCTGACAAATATGACTTGTTAACTATCACACTTTCACTTTATTACATGGCATCATAATTAAAATCACAAATCATACATTTGCTAAATTCCAAAATCTCCTCATTTTATATCATAACCATAATGTACATTATAGCTTTAAGTTCAACATCCAAGTTTATATAACATCATCCTATTAGCATAAACAGCTCAGTCTATATAGTATGCTACAAACATGAGGAATGCACAAAAGTTATTAACAAACTATGTCTTCAATGCCCAGTTGACCGACCTTTGAGCCATATCTGATCGTCGAAGTTGCACAAAATATGCTTCTATAGAGTCTTAGAAGCTAGGTCATCTCACTCTCAAACCTGAAATTGTTAACGGTGCAATTTTGATGAGTTTTGTGAACTCAGTAGAGTAACCATCCTCGATGGTTCACTCATGTTATAAAACACAATCAATCAAAAACATAGTGTCACACAATTCATATCAACTTGATTAGCATCAAGTTCTATCACAAACTTTTCAGTCAAACAATTTAATCAAATTACACTTGAATAAAACATAATCATTGGTTTAATACCATTTATTCAAACATATAATATTCTTACAGCTTTACAAATCATTTAATGAATTCAAATCATATGTGAATGCTATATGTATGAGACTTACATTCATTTTTACAATGTTGTGACTGTGTGCTTTTTTAGTATCCCGTATCACAGGGCTCATTGATCACGGTGAGCCTTAGGCTCTAACCACATATGTTTAAGTTTTAAGCTCTTTTCAGTAGCAATCTCAATTATTAGTAACACTAGTCACAACTACCATTATATTACATGTATTGAAATGAAATGCATGCCACAATTCATTTAATACAATCAATCACTTTCATTTACATTATCTCAGTCAATATAGTCAGTCATAACATTCAGTTACTTTTAGTTGAGAATCATTTAGGTAGTCTCATTCACATACAAGTAGCACTTCTAATGATATTCACATTCATTAAACACATCGGACAAGTATTGTCCAGAATTCAGTATACAATCAGTACATATTCATCATATATTGAATTCAATTCAGTAATAACAGATCAAATTAAAGTGAGATCATCTTAGGTTACTCACTATTGCTCCCTTAAACTTATTTCCTTAACGTTCCTGCAATATCAGGATGTGGTTGTGTTACTTGCTCCCCTATATACATTAAAACAATTTCACATTACTATAAATGTTGGGACCCGATCCGGGAACCGGATCCCAACCGAAACAGAAGCAAAGACGAAGCGGATACGGAATCGAAAGAAGCAAATCGGAGTGAATGTATCAATAGCAAATCGAATAATATAGCGAAACGCAAAACGAATGCAAATCGGAATCGAATAACTAATCGGAATAATTAATAGAATCGAATCATAAGGCAATAATCCGAATCGAAGGGACGGAAACATAAACGATCCGAACGGACCAAATCAATTTTTCCAATATCCGTAACTCATATATTTAGAAAGACGCACGTTGGATACCTTAAGACTAAACCAAATCCAAAACCGGTATAAAATTTTTCTTTTCTTTTCTTACTTATCGCTAGTCCATCTCATACAAATTACATCCTCAATTAAAACTCAAGCCATAAGATTTCTCATAATCATGGTATATCTCATTCTTGCTAACAAAAACATTACACTTCTATATTTCTCAAGCAATAACCAAAAATCATCGGACTCCCCGTCCGGGACCAAATCACATTCATACCTACACAAATCATTCGTATTTCTCAATTCAATATACAATTTCATAATTCATTTACACAAACCGTAATTCTCTTTTCCATTCTATACATAAATCTATAAATCAGTTTATCATATCTGATATCTGAATCTTGCAACAAAGCTTAAAAGCCAAACATATAAGTAACGAACGAACGTCTGAACCTTCTCTCATCCGATCTCCATCTTGATACCTGGAGGTGGGGATGAAAGGGGGGTGAGCTTACAGCTCGTGGGTAACAGGTTTATAACAAAGCATAAGCAAAACCGTTGAAAAGTTCGTTTATTGATCAAAAGTCATACTGAGTTTATAAAACGCTTGTTCCCAAATCTCAGTCAAATTCGAAGTTTGCATTCAAAACTCATAGTCGAAAATGTCATCACATCAACACATGTATTTATTTGATCATCAATGCAAACACTCAATTTATGCAACATATTTAGCAATTCAACGATGCAATGCACAATCAAATGGTTCGAGAGTTCTGTAAAAACAAAAGGGAGAAACCGAAGTTTATACCCTGAACAAAATGAGTCCATTTCGGAGCTCATACGCCACAAGCGGACAGCCGGGAGAAGGCTATACCACTACAAGAATAACATAGTATTTATGACATTTTAAAGATAAAATGTCACAAAAGATTTAGACTTTTAAATTTGTGACGTTTAAAAACGTCACAAAAAATTCTAACTTTTTTTGACGTTTTTACGAAACGTTACAAAATTGTAACATTTTTTACGATGTTTTATCAAGAAAACGTCGCCAAATAGCAATCGGAACGTTTTATTAAACAAAACGTCGCATAAGTCTATTTAAAATTCAACATTTTTTCCTCACGCCTTCGTTTCCCAGCAGTTAGTTTTGTCCTCGGACGTTTCTTTAACTCTTTTCTCTCTTCTCTCTCTACCTTCCACCGCAAAACTCCCTCGCTTCGCCTGAAACCGTTCCTAGTTCCGACGACTAACCTCCTTATCCCGTCTGAAAACTCCTCATTTTCTTCGATTTCTTCGGCTCCGTCGATTTCTTCGGCTCCCTTTCAGTAACCCGGCTCGAGGACGATTTTGGATCTCCCCTTTCGGCAGTTTCTTTTCGTGTTTCGAGCGTTTTCGGAGAACGTGGGCTGCTTGGTTCCTGTGTAGTGCATTGCTTTGAAGTGTTACTGGAGAAGATCGTGACCTAGGGTTCGGATTTCGGGTTCCAAATCTTTTGAGTTCGGGTTTTGTTCCTAACGTTTTGTGGAAAATCGCAGAGGTGAGAACAAGCTTTGTGGCTCTTAATTTCCTTTTTCTTTCAATTTGTTCGTTACTATAAAATTGGGTTTTTGTTGTTTAATCGCATATGCTTTGGTTAACAATTTTGATATTAATATATTCCCAAAGCCTAGAGACATCTTGAATTTTCTTTCTAATTATATGCTGTGGACTTATTCAAGGTTCTTTGCAAGTTCTTTGCTCATGGAGCATGTCTGAAAGAGGGCAAGCAGCCAATGGTCAGAAGCTGCAATCGTAAACGGCAAACTCAAGGCCCGCCAGCTGTTTG
>JANIPM010003649.1:0-10299 GCA_027478405.1 Erythroxylum cassinoides | reverse complement strand
TGTGAGTCCTACATTAAAAGTGTGTGAGTTATTTAGGAGAGATAGGAGGGCATGGGATGCGGAAAAGGTGATGGGCATGTTTAATCGTAGAGATAGTAGGGATATCCTTGCAATTCCGATTCGATGGGGCGAGTGTACGGATAGTTGGGTTTGGCATTTTGATAACAAAGGGCGGTATACGATGAAGTCTTGTTATTATGTAGTTTTGAAAACCTTGGGTAGAAGTGGTGAGGTAGAAGAGGGTGAGTTTTGGGGCAAATTATGGAATATTGCTTCTTCTCCAAAAGTTAAGGTTTTCATGTGGAGAGCTCTTAAAGGCATTCTACCTACTAAGGTAAAATTAGCTCGTGGAGGAGTGCAAGTGGATGATAAATGCTACTGTGGGGAGGTGGAGGATGTTAACCATTGCTTGGTAGGGTGTGAGAGGGCGAGAGAGGTGTGGGAGTTAGGTGACTTTTTTATTGCTAACCCAGCTCCTTCTTTTAAGGAGTTTTTCTTGCTGGTACTGAATGCAAACAATGGAGCAAACATCTCCAAATTTACGACTATAGCATGGAAGATATGGGAGGGAAGAAACAAAGGCCTATGGACAGCTCAAGTCCCTACAGCGATGGGAACTTGGCAACTTGCAATGGATCACCTATATCAATGGACTTTGGCGCAAGAACAAAAACAGAGACAGCAGCTTTTGTCCTCCAGCGGGAATCGAAGCCCAGCAGCCAATCGTTTTCTAGCTGCTGGAAGAAGACAAAGTGCAGCCGATAGCTTGGATGAATGGCATATTTTCGTCGACGGGGCAAGATTTCAGCATATGGAAACATAGGGGTATGGCTTTATCATTGAGAGCCTTGAAGGCCACTTTCAACATGCGATTTCTGGATTGTTTGAGGGACTACATTCAGCGTTAGTGACGGAGGCCTTAGCGGTTCGACAGGCTCTTCTTTGAACGGTTTACAACATGCAACACTTGTGGAGTATCTTTACTGACTCTCAGCTTGTCGTGCTTGCCCTTAAATCACACCAAGAGGATTTTTCAGAATTTGGGGGAATTATTAAGGATTGCCAATTAATGTTGCAAAGTAACTATAATATTTCTATTGTTTGGATTACTCGCCTAGAAAATGTGGGAGCTCATGAACTTACTCGAGTGTCTTGCAATTTTTCTCGTTTGACAGTTGAGAGTCTATCCCACCTTGTTTATCTCATTTATATGATTAATGGAGTTTTTTCGTTATATTTCCAAAAAAAAAAACAAAAGAAACAGTCTATACTTCTTGCGTGTGAGCACAAGCGAGTCACTGAATTGTTGTATCCTCTTGTAAAACTTGAAGATTAGGCTTCAACGTCCATCTTGACTGTTAAGTGTCAATTTTTAAAATGATATTAATGTGAGTAGACTACTCTGTTGATTTTAGTTTTTTTTCAAAAAAGTAGACAAGCTACAGTGGATAACATCCACTGTTGTTTGGAAACTTACTAATTTACTCAATCGCATTGATTTAGACGAGCCAAAACAGTGTACTAGTTTGTGTTTTATAAGCTTAAGTTATCCAATCTCAAAGCAGTGTCAATGTTCTTTTTGCCCCTCAAGAAAACAGAACTTGTATGTATACTATTTCGTACATTGTGGAAATTTTCTGGCCATAGGTGATGGAAAGTAAGATTGATATTAATTCCATCGCTTCATAATCAAGCAGATATTACATAGTAGCGAAAATGGAAAAGGAAAAGGAAAGGGTAAGATAAAGAAATCGTGTGAAGCGATAATGAAACTCGCTGGAAAATACGTGAATAGAAGTTTTTTTATTCTAAAGCTGAAGTATAATACGTGAATAGAATTATAGAAGTGAAGAAAAAAGAAATATTTTTGTTGTAGAAAACACACTTATTGACAGCAACAAAGCTGGTTATATAGAACTAAATGTAATAGAAAAGCTTATATATTTATTAATTATCACAAGAATATCTTTAAATTGATTTTTAAAATCAAGCACTAAATATTATAATTAAATTTTCCGAAGATTTAGTTAATTTGACCTTTTTTTTGGAAATAATTTGCGAGGCTAAGGAATTTTCCAACAAAATTTAACCTTGATTTCTCAGACTTTTTTATTCTACCGAGCTTCAACAACACTATGTGTAATCTCATTTACCGAACAGACTCCTTCAGCTCCTTGTGAATTGGAATAGATACTGCAACTTTCCCTGGAAACAAAGGCAGGTTCCTTGGGACGGAGAAGTGCAGTCTCTCGATTCAGCATCCGAAGAACTTCTGAGATGGTTGGTCGGTCTTCTACATCGACTTGCACGCATAGTAGACCAATTTGAATACATCGCAGAACTTCTTCTGGAATGTAAGAATCCCTTATGGATGAATCAACTACTTCTAAGGCTCTGCCTTCTCTCCACAGCTCCCATACCTATATGATTGCATTATATATAGATGATAAGGGTTTACAAAATATTGAGCTTCACATTTTCCATGTATGTTAATTGGTTTGGTGGTCTTTATAGATCAACTGAAGTAATGAAAGGGGTGATCTATTAGTATCAGAAGGTGCCTAGTACTTACATGCCCCATCAAAGTCAACGCAAGAGCGTCCTGATAAGAACCATTGTTTCTCATACCACTTATCACCTCCAACACTATCACGCCGAAGCTGTATATATCAGATTTGATTGAATATTTTCCGAACACCACATATTCCGGTGACATATAGCCGCTGCAGAAAATCAAAGTGAAAGCACAATCTTTAGTTAGCATCATATAAATCCTACGTTTCTCTGTGCATGCATGTATATCATACTTACTAGGTGCCAACAACCCTGGTTGTCCTGTCCTGAACTTGGTTACCCTGAAAAATCCTAGCCATGCCAAAATCTGAAATTTTGGGATTCATCTCCTCATCTAACAGAATGTTGCTTGTTTTAAGGTCCCTATGGATGATTCTTAACCTTGAATCGCGGTGAAGATACAAGATTCCACGTGCAATCCCAACGATGATGCCCAAACGTTTTCTCCATTCCAAAACTGGCCTTGTTTGATCTGAAACAAAATTAATGCCAGCCTTTTCGTAAAAGCCATTGTTACACGAACTAGTGAAGTCATCTACGCAGACAATCCCGATTCCTTAACGATTTTACCCAGAACAAGGGTACATTATCTGGTCGGAGTACTTACCAAAAAGAAAGAAATCCAAACTTCTATTTCGCAAGTATTCATAAATCAGCATTTGTTCTTCTCCTTCGATGCAGCATCCTAGCAGTTTTACTAGATTTCTGTGTTGAAGTTTTGCAATCAACGTCACTTCATTCTTGAATTCTTCTATTCCTTGGCCAGAACTCTTGGCAAGTCTTTTCACAGCAATCTCTTGTCCATTCGGAAGTTGTCCCTACATTAATTTTGCATGATTCTTGAGTTTCTGAGACCAACAAAGACATAGCACACGCGATACATGCAAATGGGGTACTTTTACATCTCAAACAATGCGATTTACCCTATAAACCGAGCCAAAGCCACCTTCTCCAAGTTTGTTGGCTGGAGCAAATCTGTCAGTTGCAGCAAATATGGAGTTGATCTTGAATAATGGCAAGTCAGAATGGCTTCTTTGAAACAACGCATTTGGCGTTATAATGTGTTTCAAGTATAGTAAAGCACCTGCAAGGACAAATTAAGTTTACAGCCATCGGATACATTAACAGATAAATTAAGTTTGGTGCTTCTAATACTGAGATGTATATTAGGATTGATTGCAGTTCGTCAGAATAAATTAGTATCAGGTGGATTCTGCAATATATGTGGCCTTGTATGTACCTTCTTTTTTCCTCTTTTTCTGAAGCCACATACAGTAAGCTGCAATAATAACGGCAATCGGCACAGCAATTGATGATACTAGAATTGCCATCATACCCTTCTTGTGCAGAATGCTCTTTGATCTCGAATATTCAGCTGTATTATGTACAGCATATAGCACAATATTCAGAGGCAAGGAACAACAGGGAGGGTGAGTATATTAGTGAGGAAGGTTCTTAAGATATTGTCCCATTTTAGAAAAGATGATATATCTGAGGAAACCAAGATAATTCAGATTAACTGACAGCTAGAAAAGAAACAAAAATTAAAAGTTTACGGGCAATCTGTCAAAATCTGGATCAAGCTAAATACTGTAACAACCAAGAAGCTACCATAAACGTGTAAAAATTTGCTATTATTTATCATGATCCAATAAATCTCTAGAATAATAATAGGGCCAATAAGTATTATCCAATAAGTATCATCACTTAAAATTTCCAGTTGTCTGTCAAAGAAAAATTTCCCAAGATTAAGAGAAACTGCAAGTGCTAGTGAACCTAAACTCAGACTGGAATGCGACCGCTCTCCCCAAAAGTCAAAGGCTCTATCTCCCTTGGAAATAATAACAAAACAGAAAGAAAGAAGGCAACACAGAAATTTGTTTTCAACATTGAATAAAAATCAGGTGTATAGTAGATGAGTTATATGGTAGCGTAAAAGACAGTCTAAGATAGTACCTAATTCAGTTGCATCAACACGAACATAAAGATTATACGATTCATCTTCATTCTCCATTGTGTCTATCAGGTCCCCGTACCATGCCAAACAAGCTGTACCCTTTGAACCGAAGTCCACGCTTGAATACGCAGTGCAGGAACAATTCGCCAAGCATACATTTTCACAATCTATTCTACTCATACTCATACTCACCCAACTTCCAACCGAACTGTCAGGAATCTTTAAAGGTGTTACTTTCACAAAGCCTTCTCCATTTCGGCACACTGATGATGTATTCAAACGCTTTCTAACACACCCACCGGAGGCATCTCTTTTACTCCACTCACTTGGATACCTTGGCTCGTACCCAGGTAAACAAGTACATTCAAACATGTCAATGTTGTTAGGAGTGCATTTACCGTAAGCTCCACACTCTCCATACCTTTCACATCTGTACATAGGTGCTGACCAATATTCCTGCCATAAATTTTGTTGACTTGCCCATATAAGCCTCTTCACAGTTCCAGATGGATCTAATACAAACCTATTGATTATGGAAGGGTCAACGAGGGCATAGGAATCATATATCTCATCTTGGTTGATAACATAAGTGTAATTGTGCTCACTTGATAGGTGATTTTTCCATGGCCTTGGAGTGCTTCTCCAATATGTTTTTGATCCCTGGTACACAAAAAACTGAGGAACACCATTAGGATTGAGCTTATAGATGAATTCTCCAGTTCCAGGGTCATCAGCTGACTTCCGGGATATTATGAACCATTGCATACCAGTTTTTCTGTTCATTCCAGCCTTCATACCTGGAAGTAGAGTGTCCGTAGGATGGTCAAAACTTTGCCATACTATTTCTTTGCTTACGTTATGGACTATAGCCAAATTTCCTGTATCTAGCAGCTTAGCTACTCTTGAATCCGATGCTTCTGCAGTAACATTTGTTGACCATAAAGTAGCCTCTGGTTTACTACTGTCATAGAGAACCAGATTTCCATATTTGTTGAGTGAAAGAACGCCTGAGGAATCATTGAATGGACTATCCCTGTTGGCAATCCACACGACAATTTGTCCCGGTACTTTCTGGTACCAAATTCCAAGATATCTGCTGTTAGAATTGCCGGGGGTGAAAAATCCTAAGACGAACTTACCTTCATTGGAGATTAGAACCTCACCGTCTTTGAGCATCTGGTTCATGGATATGGTGTCTCTAGAAGAACAAAATGTGAAAAGGAGCATTAGAATACAAGATTTGAGAAACATTTTCCTATATTCTCATTTGTTTGACTCAATGACCCTTCACTTTGTGGTGGTATTTGAGACAAGTTCCGACTTTTTTTTGTCTGGTTTTGGCATTTGGTGTTGAGGTTGATCTAGGGAACCATCCTTGCAACTGCTTATGGTCCACGGTGAGAAGACAATCTGTTCAACTTTGGGCATCTGTGGGGTCCAATTCACACAGAATTTTCATTTCTTGACTGCCGCCGACGCCATTAGTACAGAGCATAGCGTGTCTCGAAACACTTGGGACCCAGATACTAATTATCCTGCTCTGACTTCCTTTGCGTTGATTGAAAATTGCTGTCAAGTTTGCACTTATTTCCTATCCGGCTTCTGTGGGATCGGGTCAGTTATGGAAGAAGGTGATAGGAACATCTTGGCTTGGGACCTTGATGTCTATCCAAGCACTCCATATTTGCAGCCCATGTTTCCTTTGTTGAATTAAAACTTGTGGTATATAACAAGCTTATCATTTTCTTAGTGGCTAGCCATTCAATGATAGATTTCTGTGTCCTCCTAAATCACTACGTTGACTTTTAATTCTTACTCGATACTCGATAGAGTTGTATTAGACACATGGTCTATTGATGGCATCGGTTAGTTTTAATAAATAAAAAAGAAGTGTCATTCCTTAATATTGACTGTCAATTTGAAGTCTAATAACTGTGTCAAATTTAAGACTAGAACTAAAAAAAGCTATTCATTTTTTACCTTTTGTGAATAATTGATGCGATTAGCTTGAAAAATAGTAATTAAATCAAGATTAGTATAATGATTATAAATTTTCAAAGTCCTACATTTTGTCATCTATCATTAGTGAAATTGAATATTTTGAAAATTGAAGCTTTAGAAAAGGGTTTTCATATAAAAACTTTTACCACTTTCCAAACGTTATTTGCATAATTTAAAAAATATATAATTTGACAATTTACTCCACCAATTACTTGTGATCAAATAAATCTTTTGACTAAATCTTCACAAAAGCTAATACTGAGGAAGTTCTTTTTAGTCTGAACCCAATAAACTATATGTCTCAGATGGCCTCAATACCTTCCTCTTCCGTAAAGCTTAGGGTTCCATCAAACCATATACAATGATATAACAGAGTTCTTTTCTAGTTCAAGATTAATGAAAGTATGGAATAGGATACATATGTACTTGGTTCCTAAATCCTCTAGCCCCAAGTCCTTAAAAAGGAATTTAAACCTACAACATGCTACAATACTTTCTACAAAATCAACTCCATGTCAATCAACTTTCATAAAAGGGAGATCTATAAGAGATGGACTCTCTTTATGTGGTAGTTCTATGAAAACTATCACACCAAGGGCTCAGTTAAGAATTGATCCATAAGTATAAATTTTAACAAGGCCTTTGATTCTATTGAATATAATTTTATCCTTATTACTCTATAAACATTTGGATTCCCATCTTTTTTCAATTCTTAGATAAAGGAACACATCACTACTTCTTTTTCAGCATATTTATCAATGGTAAGGCTTCCCCAGTCATCAAAGTTGCAAAGAAAATAAGATAAAGAGATCCTATTTCTCCATAACTACTCACCTTATCTGTTGAAGTACTTACCAGGCTCATCCATTACAACATTAGGAGGGATAACATCTTTAAATTCCATAGTAAGTGTAAGGTGCTGAACATTTTTAGTCTCTCTTTTTCTGATGAACTTCTCATACTCTTTAAAGTTGACGCAACTTTATTGACTTGCTTAATTAACTCTTTAAACACCTTTTATTTTCTCTCTAATTTAGGAATTAATGGACAAAAAATACCCTATGCTTTCTGCAAATGCTTCTCACTTAAATCCTAGACTTACTAAAATTTTTAGACTTGGCATCAAGTCTCTTCCTTTCACTTACTTGGGAATTCTAGTGACTTCCAAATTATTATCCTACATTAATTATCAACCTCCCTGTAATATGAAAAGAAGAAGAATAGGACACTAGAACAACAAATGCCTCTCCCTTATATGAAAATTGAAATTAATTTTTATAGTGCTTAGTAGTCTTTATATATATTGGTCCTCTCATCTGGTGTTGCCCAAAAAGATGAACAATGACATAAAGAAGTTACTTAGGAACCTCCATGGGTCTAGTGATGCATTTAGGATGCCTTATACAAAGGTTAGTTAGAAAAGCATTTGTTTGCCAAAGCACTAGAAAGGTCTAGGTATCCTATTAATCACTTTTTTGAAAATGGTATTGTTTTCCAATAAAGTATGGAGAATTTTCACTGATACTAAATCACTATAGGATAAATAGATTTATGGTAACTACTTGAGGGGTATGAATTTTTTATACTTAAAGCCTATGAATGATTTCTTTTAGTTTGTATTATAGCTCCTAAAATCTAAAGACACAATGCAGAATGTGATTAAAATTAGAATTGGCAACAATGAGAATTTGTGGCTATGGTTTAACAATTAGAGTAATGCAAGCTCCCTTCATCCCCTTGCTAACTTATAAAGCAAAATGCATTCATTTCATGAAAATTTCAGGGTTAAATTACTCATTAATGGTAATGAGTGGTTTTCCATTAGTAGGGGAAGCTGCATTATACAAAGAAACATACCTTCTAATAATCTTTGCTTAAGCAGTGATAATATAACTCTTTGGTTACTGCATTCCTCTAAAATCTTCATTAATAACTCATGTCAAGGTCTCTTTAGGCTTTAAGCTCTTATATTTAATTTTTTCCCACCTTGTATGGAATAAATACCAAGCACATAAGATCTCCTTTATTTTATGGTTTAAAAAACTATAGAACCTTAAAACCTTAGACAGATTAAAAGGAGATACTAACCTGGAACTAAGATAATGCCTTTGTTTAGATGCTCTAAAATTTATAAATTATCTAACTTTTAACTTCTCATATACTAGGAGGCTTTAGCTAGGCATTTAATAATTAAGAAGTCACTTCTGCAATGAGACTAAATTGGAAAGAAAAATACATTGGGTCTCAAATCCAAACTTTTATTTAAGAATGATCACTCCCTTTTAAGGGTTACATTTGGATGAATACACTCAATTTAGAAGGAAAACAATGCAAGGCTTTTTAGGAATACATAGTTGGAGATGCAAAATTTAATATATAAAAACTTGGTTTGGATAAGAAAATTGATAATTGATAGAGGAGAAGAATTTATTCCATCCTTTTAACTTCATCAACTATTGCAACCTCTAGAGACATATACATCTAACATGACTCTGAATCAAGTATTTTCTAGCTGATGGTACAGCTTACCTATAAATTCTTAGCCATTTTATAAACAAACTTGGATCATCTCTAGCTCTAGGAGATAGAAGCGATCTCCTTCCTAGTTCCAAGGTACTTATTATGGTTGTAATGTTGCCATTTCACATTCATCAGCTTAACTGCTACTTTCTTGCCCATAGAGACTCGAACATTACATATATTATTGTCCTTTGGAATTATATTCTTTAATTTCTAAAAAAAAGTTAAAACCCTTGACTTTGTAGAAAACAAATTTAGATATGATATGATTCTTATTGGTAAGATAAGGTGAAAATTATATTTTTTATCTTTATACTAAAATACATGTTAGACTCTAACATTTTGAAGAGATCATAATATTTTACGACTGTTTAATTTTAATCTTGAATTTACATAATCATAACAGAATTAAGGGTTCATTACTTAAGTGTTATATCAACATTGACGTGATACTTTTCTTAATTATTCAGTGCCGCGTAGAAGTTGCGTAGTTTTATAAACCCCAGTCACTTAAATTAAATGAAAATTAAAAATAAATCTATTTAAATTTAATTTTAGACTAATCCTAATTAACTCTAAGTAACTCTAACAAATCATAATTAACTGTAATTTCATATAATTATAGTTACACTAATTTAACCTAATTTTCAAGTAACTTTAACTATCTTAGCATGAGTTGCTTTCATTTTATAATCATTATCCCCTATTTCTGTTCAACATTTTCCAATGATTTCTTCTTTATTTCCTGTGATTAATCTTGTATTACTGGACTCCAGTGGTGATTATGAAAATAAGAACACTATCATAATCATCTAAAACTTGTTAACTTAGTTTGAGAGGGAGATTGAGAGCCTTGACCTTTTTTATGAGCAACAAGAAGCCTACCCCACTCGTTGTTCAAGAATGTTCCTTCATTACTTAGTTAAAAATACACAAATTCCATGAAAAGTTGATGTGATCAAGGGTTAGAAAAAATGTCAGAGATGATATATCTTGGTTCAGCCTGGTTCTGACAGAACTGCACGTTGTCGTTTGGATCCATGGAGTTGGCTGCTTCTGACGAGAGCTCCGGCTTGAAGGTTCCTGCAAAATAAGGAAGGCACGTCGGGGGTTGTTTCCCAATTAACCCCTCCGACGCTCAAGTTAGTCTTTTGGTGAGGGTAGGATCGTTGTGAGTAGTGAAAACTAGGGTTATGATCACGTACCTCTATTATGGCCAAGTTATACCTTATATAAGGAACAGATGC
>JANIPM010003501.1:0-10310 GCA_027478405.1 Erythroxylum cassinoides | reverse complement strand
AGACATCCATCCTCCCGAAGGGGAGGGAATGCCCCGCTGAGTAAACGTGGTAAGGATGACGACCCATCGGAGGTGTACAGGCGGGCATAGTAGGACAGCGCTAGAGACCGCATGATAGCAGGGTCAGTGATTAACAAACCGACATCATCATAAAGACGTCCAATCTTCAGTCGTCGTCGTTTGGACATAGTCAGGGAATGGTAAAAAAGATTATTACGATCTCCCTGCGAAATCCAGTCACATTTGGCACGATGGTGCCAAAAAAGTTCTTCTTCACTTAGGACTTGCAAGAGTTCACCACTCAAATGGTCATCTAAGTCTAATAACGAATTAGAAGGATTAGTGCGCAACGAGCGCTGTATGCCCTCTAAGCGAGCCATGAGATGTTTTTTGCAATGGAAAATATGGCCAAAGACCTCCCGATTACAGGACGTTAGATGGCTGGCTAACTAATCGAGAGAGTTTCGAAATGACCCCTCGCTGGGGTGCCAATGGGTCGCAACCATGTCTGCAAATCCGGTATGGGATAGCCACGCATTCTGGAACCGGAAACTGGGGGAAGAACCAGTCGTAACAGGACGAGTGAGGTGAATCAGGAGGGGTCGATGATCAGAGCCAATGAAAGGGAGGTGGTGGACCTCTGTCTGGGGGAAAGTATCCAACCACGACGTGGAACTGAAAGCTCTATCGAGCCGCTCTTGGAGACGGCCACGCCGCCACATAAATTGCGAGCTGACGAAACCCAAATCGTGTAGACCACTATCGTAGACCCAATACTGGAAATGGGAATTGACGACCCTCGTAGATGTGGTGCCACCCCGTTTGTCTGACGCAGCCAATTTAGCATTGAAATCCCCGCCCACTAACCATGGTCCGGGGGAAGAAAGCCCAATCCAATGAAGAAGTGGCCAAAGCATCCGCTAAAGATGTGGCTGAGGACTCGCGTAGATGGCCATGAACGTAAAGGACTAGCCATTAACTTGAACCTTTGTGTGAATGAATTGTCGATGGACTGCCACCACTGAAAAGGCATAATCCTTATGCCAGAGCAACCAGATGCCGCCCGAAAAGCCTATAGCGTCTACCCAGATGGAAAAGTCAGAACCCAACATTTGAACAATTTGCTGGGCCTGGGACCCACTAATGCGGGGTTTAACCAACACAAGCATACCCGGATTATACAGGCGAGAATAATGTCGAATGAGGGTTTGCACGCGTGATCCCCCCACACCTTGACAATTCCATATTAGGATCGACGTCATAATCTAGAGTGAGGGTTCAGAATCTCGGACCTCCAAGGGGGAGCGGATATTGCAGAGGTAGGGCACAAGGTCCCACTAACCTGGATGTCCATCCTAGACTCTTCACTACCGATCAAGGGATGAGTCCTCGCGACGGAGTCGGGAGGGGCTAAGGGGAAGCATAACCACTTCCCCCCATCCTGTGGGGGTCCTCCTGGGGCATCGGAGTCAATCAACGCATAAGGAGTTCCCACTATAGCGGTGTCAGCGTCCGCTAGGACCTGACAGTCGCAAATCATTTTAGAATGAGATTCAATATTAATAGCCAAGTGAGAATCTGTTACCGTAGGGGCGAGTGGGACCGTCGGGACAGCTGTTGGGCCCGCCTCCTAGGAGAGCCCTGCAATAGGACCAATAAAACTGGACTGGGGGGGAGTAGAGGAGGGCTTACCTGGAGGCCCAACCCGCTCACTTGATTGGAGGCCTGCAGTGGAGGGCGTGAGCTGTGTACGGGCGGGCCTGGAAGTCTCCCCCACTTGGAATCTGAAACCCACGCCCGAAGGAGACGGCTGGGAATGGTCCGGCGGATCTGCAACGTCTGAATCCAGATGTGACAACGAAGAAAACCACGAGCCACCCACCTGCGACTGCGACGTGCTGGCTCGTTCCTGGTCCTTGCGTGGCAACGGTCTGTGGTGTGATTTTCGTTGCACAGTGTGCCACTGATCAGTACCGTTGTGGGTTGTAGTTGCATGTCGGGGACTTCCTGCAACACGAAGAGAAGATGAATCAATATTTCCAGTAACGGGCGCGGCGGTCTCCTGTGGGCCGTTCGGTGCCGGCTGGGGGGACTTCGGCCATCGTCTGTGGACGTGCCCGATCATCCCACACAGTGTACAGAGGGTGGGAAGTCCCTCGTACGCGATCTGGTAAGTTATGCCATCAAGAGCCACCGTTTGCCGGAGAGGGGCGGTGATATCCAAGTCGACTGCAACACGAGCGAAGCAACCCCGCTGCGAGAGCAATGTAGTTTCGTCAAGCTTCAGGGTAGTGCCCACCATGTTACCGAGAGCACGTAAAATATGAGGATGATAACGTGCGAGAGGAAGTTCCAGAATTCGAATCCAGACTACCGCCAGCGTAATGCAACCTTGGGAGGGAAGAATATCTGGACGCCACTTTTGCACTAAGATAGCGCTCCCAAAAATGCTCCATGGGCCGTCGGTTAAGGCTTGGAGAAAGTCATTCTCTTTGACAAACTTGACGAGGAAAAAATCACCTTCCAAGTCAATGATCTTCACCAGACCGGTGGGGTGCCACAGAGCGTGCAAACGAGAGCAGAATGTCCGATAGCCGATCCGACGGCTAACGAGTTTCACAACGACCGCTCTATCCTATTGTTGATCTAACTTGGCACGGAAGGAGGACTAGAGGAACACACCTCCTTCAGTTTCTTGGGTGATATCTCCATCGGCCACCTCAATGGTTTCTTCGACAGGCCATGCCAACACATTAGAGGGAGAAGCCCCCGCCGGTGGTCCGACAACGGCCGTACGGTACGAGAGTTTGGGGCCAGGAGGAGACTCCTCGTCCCGTTTTCGGATATGTCCCTTCTTAGAAAGGTGTCCCTCCGGCTCTGGAGTGGCCATGCAGGGTTGGCGCAAAGAGGGATGCAGAAAACTGAACTATACGAAAGCTTGAACACGAAGCAACTGTAGAGAGTAGCGAGAGCATGCAGAGAGAAGCAACTTGGGTCTCCACAATTAGCAAGAAAGTAGACGCACATGAATTGGTGTCTCCCAATGCAGGTGACACAATCCCGTAAAAATTAGCTTCACAGTCTCCGGCTGCAGCAGAAGCCTTACCTGCCAAATAAGGAAAGTCATAGAAGCTCTCGGAATTCAAATCATCAATGGCAAAAACAGCCTTGTTGTAGTCGTCGCTGCATGTCAGGAGACGCTGGTAGTACTCATCGATATTATTATTGATTAACTAATATGATTACTATTAAGATATCTATAATTAATATAAACTAAATTATCCTTTTACGTTAACAAATGATTTTTTATAGTTTATAATAATCATAAAGTCTTCAAATTCATTATTTTATTGTATGATTAAAAACCGAATAGATTTGGACTGTTCAACTGTAAAAATTTTAAATCAATTAATTATTTGATTCGGTTTTTAACTTTCTAATTTGATTTACTTTTATAACTCTTGTTATTAAAAACACTACAAGAAAATATGCTATACTGATGGACAATTACCGACGGAATAGAAAACATAGGCAATTACTGACGGAAGTATTGCATCCGTCGGTGATGTTGTTTGAAAAATGGAAAGGGTGCAAAAAATAAAGGGAAATTTACCGACAAACTTTTCCATCGATAATATAGTCAGCAATTGTGAGTCGTCTTCCATCGTGGAAGCTCGAACTTTTTATGTAAACAACGTTGTTTTGAAAAATAACCACACGACGTAGTTTGGTTACACTTATCAAACCTTCAGCAACAAAACGATGTAGCTTTGTTATAATTTAAACGACGTCGTTTTGTTATAATACAAATTGTTTTTCTCTATGATGAAAACGATGTCATTTGTTTTAAGCCATACGACATCATTTTAGTTAATTAAATAAGTTAAAGCCTTTAAAACCAAATGACGTCGTTTTTTTGCTGGCAGAACGTTTTGTTATTTAAACCAAACGACGTCGTTTTCTTGCTGGCAAAACGTTTTGTTATTAAAACCAAACAATGTCGTTTGGCTTAATACCAAACGACGTCGTTTTGATTAGCTTAAAAATGCCCAGCACCTACGTGCCCTTGCTTCGTTTTCCTCCTCCAGATCTGTCGTCTTCATCTTTGTCTCCGGCCACGAGCGTCGTCTTCTCCGACGATCTCTGTCGGTTAACATCCAGGTATTTTTCTCTTCTCTCTCTATCTTCAATGACGACGGGGTTTTTGAAAATTAATTTTTCTTTTACCATGCGTGTTCAATGACTCTAGATAGTCTACATTCATTGTAAAATTAATTTGTTCTTTGTTTCTTTGTGTTTGCCTGATGAAGATTGCGTATTTGGTTCTTTGTGTTTGTCCGAGCTACCTCCACCTTGAAGCTAGCTTCCTTGGATAAAATTCCAAATAGCTAAAGAAAATTAACAAGAGAAACAAAAGGATGGTTTGAGTTTTCTCCTACATTGTTACGAAAGGTGCATCTCTTTAGGATTGAGAATATGCAGCTTATCTATAGTGAAATGCTTTTATTTAAGGATAAACTAGAGAAAGGTGGAGAATTTGGGAGGTAACTTCTACCATATGATGACTACCCAAGAGTGCATACATCAACCTAGGAGTGAATATATCTTTGTAAGAATGTAGGGTAAAGTTCCCTTATTGGTTCCTATTCCATACATATCTTTCAGCAAATGGGACGTTGATATGCACTAGTTAACAATATCTAGGAATTTCTTGAATTTTCCCTTATCTTTCTTCTTTTTCAATTTTTGAGGGTTTGGAAGGGGTGGCATAATGGGTTTAATAGTGGATTGTGGCATGTACTTCTAAATAGTGTAAGATCTAGATGAGACCAATGTCAAATATAGATATTATTAACCTTGGTGCCATTCTGTTCACGTTGAACTCTTCCTAAAGCTTGTCTAACTTTTTCACATAATTTTCTTTAGTGGGTTAGTACAAGACTAATTTCTTTAGTGGGTACAAGATTAAGTACTTTTTCACTCTTTAATGTCATGGCTAAAACTCTCTTCTTTGGGTTTACCTCGATGTTAATTAGAAGCATGTATTGACTTCTACAGGGAAACATCTCATCCATAATTCATCTTTAGAAAGAACATTCAAAGGAAGTTTTTAGATTGCAAAATAAAAATCCTTAATGAACCCTAGATAATTTGCTAAAATTAGGCGACAAATGAAGATGGAATTGTTTGAGCTTGGGAGTTCTTACCATCTAGCTCAACCTAGCTCAACCTATTACATAAAGGACTAATGAAAGACATCTATATGTATCCCATGGAAAGTCTAGGTTGCAGCTATTATATATTATGGTTTTGATTTAGATCCATCTCTCTTCTTCTTCTTCTTCCATTTTTTTTGGTCTACATGTATACTTGATTTTAAAGTTAATCAGAAGTAGATAATCCAAAGTTGCACTTGTAGATCTCCTATCTCAACCACCTGAAAAATAATTAAGGAAGATAAGATTGAAAAAAAGCTAAAATTAATAATGTAGTTACTAAAAAAATTCCCCTAACAACATCATCAAAAACTTGATCACATAAATCTACAAGTGCATAGAATCAAATAATAAGTTTGAATTTAAAGTACTCTAGGTTATCACTCCTATAAAGATATTAATTGATAAGTTTATTAACCTTAGAAAAATAATAAAATTAAATTTAATAAGATTTATAAAGGTAATTAAGCTACTTAGAATAATAAAAGCAAAGTGATTAATCATAAAAAGGAATAAATAAAAATAAAATGCTAAGGTTTCGCGGTTCACTGATGAGGGATTTAAACTATCACGTATGATTACTTATCAAGGTTAAAATAACAATTAACCTAAGATAACTATGCCCTCTCTTAAGGTTACCAAGTATATTTAATTAAGAGTATAATAGATATCAAACAATGATGTATCATGTAAATAATTCAGTAGTAATTGACTTACTCTATAAATTATTTGTTAAGAAATTTTTACTTGTCGTATGAAAATTGCATTGATAAGTACACCAAAATCCATAAATTACCTTAGGATTCAATGTATGTTTAATATAAACGTCTATAACAAATGTATAACAATTATTACTCCTTAATTTCGAATAATTTATACACAAGCTATATAATCATCTTATATACATAATCAATTGACAAAAGCAATGTGGTGTAATGATTTAGAATCACACACTTACACTTTGATATGGTGTAGAATAAAGACTCTCAGTTGATAAACACGAAGCATAAGAAATATAATTTAACTTTCCTAAGCAAAATTGTTTGAGAGATCTAAAATAAAATTCTTTTTTCCTTTTGAAAACATAAAGACAAAAGTCATCTCCATTTACACAATAGGCTTAACTAAAAATAATCATATTAACTTTATTAACTTAACCTAATATAAGTTTATCATATTAATTCAATTGTTTTAGAGTTTCTCCTTTTTTATTTTTCTGTCTCCTCCTCATCTTCATTTTTCAAATTTAAAATTTAGATACAGTGAGTTACATGACTGTGAAAATCATCATGTTCTTCAATTTTTTGCATAACATTATCTGAAGTTAACACATGCATAGACATGGATGTGTACTATCAACATAGCCTTCTCATGAATTAACACGGCCATGTTTTATAGGAAATATTCAACACAACTCTAAACTCTCCTACACGACCATATACATTATCCTACACTCTATAGCTCAATCAAAACAACTCCAAATTGCTCTAAACTTATTTGAATTCATTGTTTTTTGCTCCAAGCGAGTGAATTAGACTTATAAAAAATAAGAACAACTTAAGTACCAAATTCAATAATAATTCTCAAATAAAAAAGCAAAATGTATTAAATATAAGAGTAAAGCATTACTTGTTCTTGATCTCATAGAAAGGGTTACACTCTTATATAAATGAATGAAATTGATTAAATTGAGTTATTATTGATTAGAATTAAGAATATCTTAATGTATTGACTATAAATGAGCATGTATGGGCTACAAATTGGTATACTTGAATTGTGAATTAAATTATTATAGATTTTGTGATGTAAATGTAGACTCAATTGAGAATAGACATATAGTTTGGAGATCCAAATTGAGCTATAGTTACTGGTGGATATAGAAGTGTATTTTTATTGCAACAATGACCCTTGTTTCAAATGGGGGATGCCCATATTATAGGGGAACTCTACCGAATTTTCAATAGGCTCGTCGTAAAATTTGACATCACTGTTTTTAAACAAAAAATTGAGGTCCTTAGTATTAAGTGATGATCATATTTTTGACAATGTAAACATTGATTTTTCACATATTTTATATTTTTCAGAGTAGGTCTGTCATCATCATCTTCATTTACATACTTTAGGAAGATCTTTCTATGTGTCGGTTGAGGCAAGTGATGTTGTTTGTACCACATTTTTGCGAACTTGGTTTACTTTAGATATTTGTTTGTGGTTTGATGTTCCTGCAATTTTAATTGATATAGCCTACGCAATGTCAAACTTGTTTGTCGTATGAACTTCGGTTTATCATTGAATTAATATAGGATGAGTTTGACTTATATTATAATTTTAATTACCTTAGTTATTTTCGGTTTATCATTGAATTAATATAGGATGAGTTTGACTTATATTATAATTTTAATTACCTTAGTTATTTCATTGATACTCTCTGAATTGTTTAGCTTCTCTTTACTTTTCATGTGCAATTTTGTACAAGTATCTTCTTAAAATTGTATATGTTAAAGCACTATATTAAATTAAGTATTCATATTTTGATGAATACGTGTTATATTTGACACTAGTACATATTTAATATAGGACTTTTAACATTAATTATCTTCTAACATATGTGATTGCAAACATATATGTTCGATCTTAAGTTTACAAATATTTTAGATCTCAACTCATAAACCTGAACCCATAACCCGTGATGGAGCTCTTTTGAGGCCTATCCGTGAAAAATATGAGGAGCCTGGAGTACAACGAGAACTTGTTGTCTTCATTCACAACTCTTATCTCATATGTTTTGTAATATTTGACAAAGATGAATGATACTATGGATTCACTGTTTTAAATTAACAGTTTTGCAGCAATGAGTTCTGTTGATAGATCTCGGATGTATAAACGATTAACACCTGATGGTTACATTAATCCTAAAATTGTTGAGAAAGTTGGACCTTTTATTCATTATGCATGTTCGCAACCTGCATATATGGATGGCCCAAAGATCAGATGTCTATGCAAAAAGTGTGAGCACAAATGTTTCCTTTTCATTGATGAATTTAATAGGCATTTGTTAAAAAAAGGTTTTGTCTCCAATTATTTTGAGTAGACACGACATATGGAACACGTTGATTTGTAGCACCTCAAGGGCATATTTCTGACAATAGTTTTGATAAAATTCTTTAGTGGTATTATGAATCATAGCATCCTGATCATACAATGGTTGATAGTTTTACAATATAAAGAAACTTATTAGGGGTCTTCGTTTGCCTGTTGAAAAAATTGATTGTTGCAAATTGAGATATGTTGTATTAGGGAGATGATGTAGATTTGCAAGAGTGCAAACTTTGTAGTCAACTAAAGTTCAAGCCTTAAAACCATTCGATGAAATAGAAATTAGTACCCTGGAAGCGGATGTATTATTTCCCGCTAACTCTGAGACTTCAAAAACTATATGCTTATGATGTTACTGCATCTCACATGAGATGACATAATAATCACGAATAGGATGATGGAATTATGAGTCATCCTTTAGATGCACTGGCATGGAAACATTTCAATGACACTTATCTTGAGTTTGCAGCTGAAAGTTAAAATGTAAGATTGGGATTGTCGACGGATGGATTCCAACCTTTTGGTCAATCTGGCCAGCAATATTCATCATGATCAATCATTATAACTCCTTATAATTTGCCTCCATGAAGGTGTAAGAAGGACACATATATGTTCTTAATAACGATTATGCCAGGCCCTTCAAATCTGAAGCATAAAATTGTTGTTTTCTTACAACCATTAATATCTGAATTGCAGCATCTGTGAGAATATGGTGTTCAGACATATGATGTGTCCCTGAAACAAAATTTTGTGTTGAGAGCAACATTGTGTGGACCATTAGTTCTGGCATTTGTCATGTTGTCTGGATGGAGCACAGTGAAAAAATTGGCTTGTTAGTGTCTTTATTTTCTATCTTTTTGTGTGTTAATTTTCTTTACTCTTGAGGTTTGAAGTTATATTTAATAGGAATTAATCTTGTTTTATGTCAAGGTGTATTTTGGAATCAAATAGAAAGAACTGCGACAATTTTGGGACAAAAAGAGCTAAACTAGACGTTGACCTTAATTAGACATGGCCTTGTGTAGAAACCAGAAGCTTGAAACACGGCAGGTGAGAAGTCTAAAGCAAAACGATGTGCAAAAATAAGAGTCTAAAACACATCCAGCATGAAGTTAAATGCAGACGTATGGGGAGTGTTGAAGCATGAATTAAAAACAAACAAAAGATGCGTGAATAAGAAGAACATGTGGGCAAAAACGACACAGCATCAAACGTTGAAAGCAAGGAGCTAAACAAAAAAACCGCAGCAGCTGCACAACGTTTTAAAAAAGAAACGCAGACGTTTGGCCAAAGTGGGGAGCAACAAACGACGACGCACGAGTACAGAGAGAAGGGGAATAGAGGGCTTGCATGGAAATTAAAAGTAGCTCTTAATTGATACAGAAAAATCACGCAAAAGTGGAGAAGAATTGAGGGTGGCGGCGTTGCAAGAGAGAATAGTGAGCTGGGACAATTAAACCAAAAGGGGTCCCATAAAAAAATAAATCAACAGAGAGTGGGGATGTAGAGAAATCAAGAAGAAAGCGCAGTGCGTGAGGTCTGTGAGAATAAAAGGAAAAAAGCTGCTGCAAATAGGAAATAGACAAGAATGTTCGTGACGGTGCCAATGCCAGTGACAATCGAAAATCATGATGTTGGGTAACTAAATTTTTATTTCTTAGTTTACGAAATTTTAGTTATTGAACTTTGTATATTGTAAGATTTTTGTTCTTTGTTTCAATCGATTTATTAGTCAAGTATCAATTATTTTTCTGGGTCATTGTTTGATTGTTTAATTTGACAGCTAAGTGCGCAACTAGTTTGTATTTTTATTCAATCAATCGCTAGATTAAAAAGGTTGACGTTCAATTCTTTTAATCAAAAATAGCGACTAGGATTTTTGTCTACTATGTTAGGGACATAGTTCTAGAAAAAATAATTGTCTAGGCTAAATATACATCGTATGTATGTTGTCTAGTTCGTCGATTTTCTTGATTCGTAAAGCTATTAATTAATTAA
>JANIPM010003473.1:0-10311 GCA_027478405.1 Erythroxylum cassinoides | reverse complement strand
ATTAATTTTCTACTTACTATTATTCTTATTATTATTATTAAATTATTTATTTATTAATGATATTAAATAATATCATTAAATTCCTGATTATTTTTAGTTTTGTTCTTAATAAGAATAAGCAAAAAACTAGAAAACAAAATTTTTTTGTTTTGAAATTGGCTTTGGAATAACGTTGAGGAATTTAAAATTAGACTAAGAAATCCAAAGCTGGCTTTGGATTTGGCTTAAAAACGACGCCTGTGGGTAGGTCCCACAGGTGTCTGTACATGAGTGAAGAGCGTCTGTCCATTCTTAATAAAAAACGATGTCGTTTTGTTATTAGATAGAAGAAGACAGGGTAGGACTGGACAAATGATTCGGACTCATTGTGAGAGAGGGAGAGGCAACGACTCTTAACTGATTTTTGTATCAAAGCATCGATTCTGCCTATAGTTTACACTATGAATGGCTAAAGGAAAGAGAGGACAAGAATGGAGGCAGTTGAAAGAGGGACTACGTGATCAAATGCAAAAGTTAAGAGTTGAGGCATGAAAGAGGTATGCAAGAGTTGAAAGTGTGGATTACACAGTTGTTTCAAAACGATGACAGTGACAAGAAATGACGACTAATTTTGGGAGCCAGACTAAAAACTCTGCTCTTCTGGACTTCTTTTTTATTATGTACAAAACAGTTGGACTATATACACACAAAAGCTCAAATATGAAAAACTAACTAATATCTGCTACTGACTAACAAATTAAATAAATAATTACGTTTCTTCACTCCTCCTCAAGTTGGGGGTTCATATACATTTTTAACGCCCAACTTGGACAAGAGATACTCATGCTACTGTACTCCCAATCCTTTAGTAAGTAAATCTGCAATCTGCTCATTTGTAGAAACATGCTGAGTTTGAATTAATCCACACTGAATTTTCTCACGTACAAAGTGACAGTCTATCTCGATATGTTTCGTTCTTTCATGATATACAGGATTAGCTGCAATCTGCAAGGCTGCTTGGTTATCACAATATAACACAACTGATCTATCATTCTTAAATCCCAGTTCTTCAAGTAATCCTGATAACCATACCAACTCTGCAGTAGTAATGGCCATGCTCCTATACTCAGCTTCTGCTGAGGATCGAGAAATCGTGCTCTGCTTTTTTGATTTCCATGAAATCAATGAGTCTCCCAATTTTACAAAGAATCCTGTAATAGACTTTCTAGTCATGGGACAAGATGCCCAGTCAGAATCACAGTAAGCAGATAATGCCAAATGTCCATTTGCAGATAAAAAAATACCTTGCCCTGGACATTTCTTAACATAGCGTACAATTCGCAAAGCTGCCTCATAATGTGAACGTTTCGGTTTCTGCAAGAACTGACTTAAGTGCTGGACTCCATAAGCTATATCGGGTCTTGTGTGCGTTAAATATAAGAGTCTCCCTATCAACCGTTGATACATAGCTACATCTGTCAGTTCTTCATCAACAAGTGTCAACTTTGTACTTTTATCATATTCAACAGAAGTCAATTTCTGATTCTGCTCCAAAGGTGTGCATGCAGGTGCTGCTCCCCCTAACCCTGCATCTTCAATTAACTCAAGAGCATACTTTCTTTGATTCAGAATAATACCAGACTTGGATCGAAGCACTTCAATACCAAGAAAGAACTTCAAATTACCCAAATCCTTCATTTTGAAGTTCTTATGCAAAATCTGTTTCAAGTCTTCAATCATCACAACATTACTTCCAGTTATCAATAAATCATCCACATAAATTAACAAAATAACAATATCACTTCCTATCTTTTTTGTAAACAATGAATAATCATGTTTACTCTGAACATATCCATTGGCAACCAAAGCATCACATAACTTCAAATTCCACTGTCTAGAGGCTTGCTTCAAACCATACAAAGATTTGAGCAACCTACAGACCATGTTCTCCCCCTGGTTGCCAAATCCCTCAGGAAGTGTCATGTAAACCTCCTCTGACAAGTCACCCTGCAAAAACGCATTATACACATCCATCTGATATAAAGGCCAATCATGCACAGCAGCAAGAGCAATAATAGTCCGAACAGTAACCATCTTGGCCACAGGAGAAAAAGTCTCCTGAAAATCAACACCCTCTGTCTGGTTGTAGCCTTTGGCTACCAAGCGAGCCTTAAACCGTTCAACTGTACCATCAGAGTTATACTTAACACGATACACCCACTTACAGCCAATAGGGTGCTTACCAGGTGGAAGGGGAACCACCTCCCAAGTGACATTAGCTTCCAAAGCTTGAATTTCCTGTTGCATAGCAACTACCCAACGCTTGTCCAAAATTGCCTCATGGTAAGCAGTGGGTTCAACTATGCTAGAGAGAGAATTGGCAAAAAAAACAGTATGTGGTGGCAAGTGTGAATAAGAAAGGGAAGCATGAAGGGGATATGGAGTGGTGATAGCAAGCGAGGAAGAGGATGAAGGTTTATGGGAACAAACAAAATTGTGTAACCAGCCTGGAGGTTTAGAAACTCGGGTAGATCTCCGTAAAGGTTCAGGTGGACCAAATGGAGGAGAGGAAATAGTGGATGCAGGTGGAGTAGGAATTAAAGTTGGAGGCTCAGGAATAGACTGTGAAGAATGTGAGTCAGCTAAAGCATGGTGAGGTGGTGGAGGTACAAGTTGTAAGAAATCTGGATCAAGAATAGCATTAGAATCGGGAACAGGAAATAAATGAGAAGGATTGGAGGTAAATTTGAAAGGGAAGATAGTTTCATGGAAGACTACATCCCTGTTGACAAAAAATTGATTGGTGGAAAGATTGAAAAGAATATAACCCTTTTGAACAGCAGAATAACCCATAAAAACGGAAGGAATAGCTTTAGGTGACAGTTTATCAACATAGGGAGAGACTGTAGCATAACAAAGACAACCAAAAACTTTAAAATGATCAAAGGATGGTGGTTTAAGATATAAGGCTTCATAAGGTGAAATCCATTTAAGGACAGAGGTAGGTAGACGATTAATGATGTAACAGGCTGTAGAAATACACTCTCCCCAAAATTTAGAAGGCATGTTGGAATGAAATTTAATGGCCCTGGCAACCTCTAAAAGATGTCGGTGTTTTCTCTCAGCAATGCCATTTTGCTGAGGAGTATAGGTACAAGTACTTTGGTGTATAATACCAAGGGATGTGAACAAAGTGTGACTAACTTCATTGAAAAATTCAGTGCCATTGTCACTTCGGACAATTTGAATGATACTAGAGAATTGAGTTTTGACCAAAGTAAAGAAATTTTGTAAGGTTAAAATGGCATCACTTTTGAGTTTAAGGAGATAAATCCAGGTCATGCGGGTAAAATCATCAACAATGGTAAGAAAATATCGGTGGCCACTATGTGTAGATATCCGATAGGGTCCCCAAAGGTCAATGTGTATAAGGGAAAAGGGTTTAGGTGCTCGGGTAGTACTTAAAGGAAATGGAAGTCTTGGTTGTTTAGCTAATGGACAGATATGACAAGAATGAATTTCATCACAATTATGCAAATTGAAATGCAAATCTGGAATTTTATTCATAACAGAAACAGAAGAATGGCCAAGTCTAGCATGCCATGTACAAGGTTGAGTTTTTACATCTTTGACAAACAAACAAGAAGAAATGCCAGTACGAGAAATACTAGCATCAACAACACAAGACAAAGGCTTCGGTTGGCATGATAATGGTTGTAGAATGTAAAGACCAGCTCGCTCTTTACCAATCCCCAGTATCAGTCCACTGCAAAGGTCCTGTAGGAGACAAAATTTAGGATAAAAAATGACAAGACAATTGAGGTCTCGGGTCAACTTGGAAACAGAAATGAGATTGAAGTTGAAGTCGGGTACATAAAGAACATTGGTGATGGTGTGAATAGGTGAAAGGGAATGTGAGCCTAAGTGTGTAACAGTAGTAGAATTACCATTCGGCAATTGAACACAAGCATGTTTAGAAACACAAGCAACAGTAGAATGCAAGCATTGAAAGTTAAAAGTCATATGATTTGAAGCACCAGTATCTAGTATCCATTCAACAGATCTACACAGTGATGAAGAAGCCATACCTGCCATGTGAGCCACAGCAGGAACCGAAGGAGAAGAATCCTTGCTCAACAGATTCAGAAGCTGTTGATATTGCTCTGGAGTAAAAACCGGAGCAGGAGAAGATGGAGGTGCAACCGATTGAACGACTGACTTAGCATCTGAGTCATCTTCATCATTTACTGAACAAGTAACATTATTAGCCCTCTTCTTAGTAAACTTGAAATCAGCAGGAAAACCAATAAGCTTGTAACAAGACTCCCTCTTGTGCCCCTTAATCCCACAGTGATCACAAGTTCCCTGAAATCTCCTGCGAGTATTTGATGAATAAAGAGCAGTAGGTTCAGTCATTGTAACTAAGGAGGACTGCTGACGTTGAGCTTCATCCTGAAGAAGCATCGAATAGGCTTGATTCACTGAAGGCAAAGGCTGCATGAGGAGCACTTGACTACGCACGGCTGAGTAAGTCTCATTAAGACCCATAAGAAATTGAAATAAACGCTGTTGCAAAACATTCTGAGAATTTTTCCGAGACATATCACAATCACATGTGGCTAATGGAACCAAAGCATCGTATTCATCCCAGAGAAGACGCAATTTGGTAAAATAAGCAGAGACTGAAGCAGTACCTTGAGAATGTGATGCTATTTCACGATGAAGAAAAAAAATACGAGACCCGTCCACCTTATCATACCTTTCCTTCAGATCTTGCCAAACAAGAGCCGCACTTGAGGCAAAGACAATGCCAGCAGACAGATCTTTACAAACCGTATTAAGGATCCATGAAAGAACAGTAGCGTTACAACGCTCCCACTGTGAATGAAGAACCGGCTCTAAATCTTCCCGTGCGCAAGTTCCATCAACAAAACCAATTTTATTCTTTGCCAGCAACGCAATTCGCATTGACCTACTCCATACACTATAATTCTCAATTCCAGTGAGCTGATGCGAAACAAGTAAGGTGCCCGGAGTATCTGAAGGATGAAGATACAAAGGATGATTAAAATCTATCTTAATACCCGTGTTAAGAGAAACTTGCGACGATTCTGGATAATCAATCGTCATGAAGACAAAACAAAGAATGAACAAATTAGGGTTTATACAATTGGGGAAAACACAAATTGAACGAATAGGATGTCAAACAATAGAGAGACTGCAAAGAATGGAAGAACAAATGTAAAGAAAGAAAGAATGCTCGCTGATTGCCTGTGGCTCTGATACCATGTCAAAACATGATCAGAAATCAGATACAGAGGAAAAGAGAATGGGACGAAAGCAAGTTTTGGGAGCCAGATAATGCTCTTCTGGACTTTTCTTTTTTATTTCTGTATATTGTACAAAGAAAACACAATTGGGCTATATTTACAAAAGCCCAAATACCAACAACTAATAAGCTAGTAACTGCTACTAACAACAAATTAAGTTACTGATAACATTTCTTCAAGAGGCTGTTAATAACCTCAAGGGTGTCTACTTCAACAATTACTCGTCGATAGCCTAGCGTCCAAGCCAGGGAAAGGCCTGAGTGAACGTCCCAGAGTTCCGCAGTTGTAGGAGAACCACTGCCGATGTTGTGAAGGAACCCTCCACACCACCTTCCTTGACAATCCCTTATTAAACTACTTGCGGTGGCAGAGTTAGACCCTTGGGTAACTGCTCCATCCGAATTTATTTTGACCCAATCCTGGGTCGGTTTAGTCCATCCAACTAAATTTCCGACAAGTAAGCCTTGATTCTGCAGCACGCAGCTTTTCACTATCCTTGCTCTTTCAATCCACTCAACATATTCCATAACCACTTGAGGACCGACTTCCGGCCACACAAAGCCTGCTTTAAAAATGCTACGATTTCTTCATTGCCAGAGAAACCAATAGGCTACTCCAAAAATTGTACTCTACTCAACCTGGTGTATTTGAAGTTGCATCCTAAGGTTGTGAGCCATCCACCAATCCACTTCTTGGTGGAAAAATTCCATATCCCCCGGCGGTCGAGGGAAATTTACCCCAAAAAGCTTTCGCGTGCAAGCAATCTCGAATGACGTGCAAGCTTGACTCTTCTTGCCCATTTACATGGAAGCCGCCATCCGTTGCCAATCTCTGCTGATTTGTTAACAATTTGCTTTCGGCCAGAAGTCATAGGAAGGTTCTAATTTGCTGAGGCCCTACCCATTTTCAGATGGAGGCCCAAAGACTAGACTAGTGTGAGCTTCTATAGTGCTGCCTTCAATTATTTTTTAGGCTGACGCCATCGTAAATCTCCCATGACTAGTGTGCTCCCAAATCAAGGTATCGTATGCCCTTAACATTTGGCCAGATCTTCGTGATATCCATACATGCCGTGGAGGGTGAGTAGTGCTGGATTGGCACAGGGGTTGACTACGCAACCTATCATTTGTGCCCAACTGTAGTCACTTGCTACTTAAACAAATTGAATTGAATTTATATTAGGAAGGATAAATGAGTAATTTACCCTTTGTAAGGATATAATTGTGATATTACAATGTTGCCTTCGTCCTCTCGCTCATCGTGCAGCATCATCTCTTTAAGAATAACAAGGCCAAAGGCTGATTAAATATGTGTCCCTTAAGTCCTATTCTTGTCTTTATTGTTGCTTCGACCACTCCTTCTCCTTCCAATCAATTGTTTGCTTAAAACCCAGAATAAAAAGACCAATCATGAAGATAATGGTGGCCGTGAAGCGGGTCGTAGATTACGCCGTCAAGATCAGAGTGAAGCCCGACAAGGTAATCTCCTTTGTCTTGATCATTAAAACTCTTGATAATGCATTTTGAGATTTGATTTAATCTCCACATCCTCGGCCCGGTGTTTTGTGGTTGCTTTAGAGTGGGGTGGAGACCAAGAATGTTAAGATGTCGATGAACCCGTTCTGCGAGATTGCTTTGGAGGAGGCACTGAGGATTAAGGAGTCTGGACTTGCTTCCGAGGTTGTCGCGGTCAGTATGGGGCCCACTCAATGTGTTGATACTCTACGAACAGGTCTAGCAATGGGGGCTGATAGAGGGATTCATGTTGAGTCTGTGGATGTTTTGTATCCACTTACTGTGGCTAAGCTTTTGAAAGCTCTTGTGGAGTTGGAGAAGCCTGGTCTCGTTATTATGGGCAAGCAGGTTGCTTCAGTTCTTTTGTTTTGTTTTGTTTTTTTAAATCTGGGTAGTTTAATTTGTTGGTAGTTTGTGTATTTTTTCTTTTCTGTACTTCTTTTTCATTATTTTTAAGTAGGCTCGCAGAGATTTATGTTGTCAGCTCATAAATGTTTCTCCTTTTCTTTTGTGTTGTGTAGGCTATTGATGATGATTGCAATCAAACGGGGCAGATGGTGGCTGGGTTGCTTGGTTGGCCTCAAGGGACATTTGCTTCGAAGGTTGGTTAAAATATGCACAATTCATTAGAGTATATTCATGACCTTGTCGGTTCTTCGACTTGGTTCTTCATACATTTAATAAGATTTTAAACCACTCGTTGCTATACACATTATGTTCCCTAGGTCAGGCTGTAAGTTTAAGGCTTCAGTGAACTTCATAGAAATGGAATGTATAGCATGTTCCAAGATTTTGGTTGCAATTGAGATTGGAATGCCAGCGTGATTGAAACAAACAGGAGCGAATGAAATGATCTAGGCCAGAATTCATGCCAATACTTGAAATTGAGGACTGTTGGTAATATGGTAATTGCAGTAGACTCAAGCACAACCACAATATATTATGGATGTAATTGTGGTTGGTTGTGCTTGACAATCTAAAACCATAGTGGATGCTATGTTTTGATGTTGATTTACAAGCTAAGCTGTTAATTTTAAATGTTTTTGCACTGCCAAAGCTTTCTACATGAGTTGTTTTTAGGTAAAAAGCTGAAGAAGTTTATAAGATTGAAATTCTATTCAGAGATTTATATTTGCTTATTGTAAGTAACAAGTAGCTATAAAATATTGATGCAATATTGTTCATGATCAGAGTAATAGTTACGTACAAGTTAATTGCATTCCTGCATTTCCTTAATTCCTCGAGCACTTATGGGGGTATTGAAAACGCTTTGGGGGTCCACAGGCTTCATCTTGCGTCATATATAACCTGATGTCTGGGTATAAGAGATGTAAACAATGTTATAAATCAGTTTTAAGAGCTTTATGTGTTTAATTTTGTTTTAAATGATCTTGGAAAATTCTGCTTCCATCTTCATCGCTTTCTATGTGAATTTGCATCAGGCAGCTTGTAGAATAAGCCTCCAATTTTTTTGGTTTTGCAAATGGGTGCTTTTCAATCAGACTTTAGATGTTGTTGCCATCCCTATTGGTGCAAGGCTAGTGGGCTGGGTTGGGATGGATCTCAAACTAAACCCATGACTTTAGCAGTTTAAAGATTTGTTTGCTGTACTTTTTGCTTACTTTTCTCTAACAGGAAGCCTCTTTGCTCCTTTTTGTTGTTGATTGTCTCTCACTTTAATGCTGAATCTTTCAGTATTACTTACTGCTCTCATCTAGTAGGTCTTGCTTGACAAAGAGAAACATGTAGCAACAGTGGAAAGAGAGGTGGATGGTGGACTTGAGAGTTTGTGTTTAGACTTGCCAGCAATAATAACGTAATCTTTCTGCCTAATTTTTATTTGTTTTATGTTCATTTTCTTTGTAATTGATAATTGGTGAGAATCTGTATGTTGCAAATATATGTAGTCGCCGCTGAACATGTTAACAAAGAGAGAAAGCATGTTTATCTGAGTTTTATGAAGTTAATAGATTGATCAGTATTTGACATTTGCTTCATGCTTGAAGACTGCAGTTATAGATTTCATAATTTTTGATCCACTCTTAAATTCATTGATTTGATATTATAGAAAAACACATTTCAGAAATCTGCCATAGTTTCAAGATCTTAGTGGTACTAATGAATGGATGCTGATTCTATTTTGGTGCATAAAAATTAAGTATCTACTTCAGAAAATGATAATGACAGCCTAGGAAAATGCTAACGAAAACAATCGCTTGTAAGGGAAAAGAGATAAAAATGCTTAGATGATGTTTGGTCCAATGAGGGATATAATGTAATCATTGTAACATTGTTCCTTCAATCCATTCACAAAATTGGATTCAAAAGGAGCTTGAATTACATAGCTTGGAAATACATTCCTTTTAATACCGTTCACAAGGTATAATTTGGTCATCATTACGTTAAGTTCTTTCTTGTATTGCATCCTTAATTTCATTGCCTTCGATGCATTCTGTCAAGCATCAGTTTGAGGTTCAAAACTGATTGTAATGTTCTTTCATGAGAATGAGATGCACAAAGGTGGGAGCCTCCATTGGCCACTTCTTGTGAAGATCACCTGCATGAGTCACTTTATCTCACTTGTTGCTCTTCCCGTTTGTCTTTTTCAATGATCTTGTTCTGGTGATGGCTTGAACGCTAATTGTTCCTCTTGTGCAGGACTGATCTGAGACTGAACCAACCGCGATATGCAACATTGCCCAACATCATGAAAGCTAAATCAAAAGTGATAAAAAAATATACTCCTGAGCAGTTGAATGTAGAAGTAAAATCTGATTTGGAGATTGTTCAAGTCACAGAACCTCCCACAAGAAAAGCTGGCGTTGTTGTTTCTTCCGTGGATGAGCTGATTGACAAGCTTAAAAATGAAGCTCATGTTATCTAATTATTGAATTCATTTATGACGCTATTGATTGTTTAACAATTTGAATAGTAAGCAGTGCTTATTAGAGGATTGTTAACAGTGCTTGTCTAATGCTATTGAATAGTAAGCAGTGCTTATTATAACTTTGAAGACATGATTGTATTTCTAATTGTATTCTTCACTTTTTGTAAAGAATCTCAAGACATAATTATTACAGGATTGTTCCACTATTTTTTTTTTTATATACATTAGATATCTCAGCTTTTGCTGGATTAATTCGAAGCTCTTAAGACCTCATCCTAAGAGCTCTAGAAGAGGTAAATCTGGAACCTCAAGATTCTTCAGGTTTTTACGTAGTTTGTATATTTTTGCTCACAAGACATTGTCACATATTGATTGTTCAGTTGATGAATAATCACGGGTGCAAGGATTGTTCCACTTTTTATTTCTTGTTATGATTTTTAGTTTTTAGTTTTTACATTTAATTTGGGTTTTTTCAAACAAAAATATAAAATTATTTAATTATTCATGCTAACGTAGTTATATTTTTGTTATTGATAATAATTAAATATTACTAAAACTTAAGATTAATTATTTTATTCCTTATGATTTATTATGTTTTATT
>JANIPM010003427.1:0-10314 GCA_027478405.1 Erythroxylum cassinoides | reverse complement strand
AACACTCTAGCTGGTGCTTGCCCCTTGATCTCCCTGGTAGATTCACTCTCTTAACTGCATTATACCTGCCCACTTCAGTTGCAGTCTTATACCCCACTGTCTCAATTCTCCTTGAAGCTTGCATCTGAGTTCCCTCTCTTTTTGCATACCACGGACACTCTCTAGCCATGTGCCCCTTCTCTCCACATTTGAAACAAGCTCCAGTCAGCCTGTAGCATTCCCCTCCACGGAACTTGCCACAATGATCGCACTTAGGTACAGAAGACGTATCCCATTCTCCCTTTCTACTGCCTCCCACCGTCGAGGCTTGATGAGAAATAGTAAAGGTCCTCATAGGTCTAGGTTTGCTTGCACCAATGCTCCTCTCCTCAAACTGTTCAGGGAAAGTCCTGGCACTCTTCTCAGGCATAGAAGTACCACCTCCCCTCTTGAATTGTTCTCTTCCCTCTCTCTTTTTATTCACAGCGCTCTTTATGTTCTTAATGTTCTCCACCCTCACTGTCGATTCAACCAGCTGTTGAAAATCTCAAAAATTTTATACCACCACTTTCTCTCTGATAGCTAGATGCAACCCCAACTCGAACCTACGTCACTTAACTGCCTCACTCATCATCATCTATATTGCATATCGAGGTAGCTGTGTAAAACAACGCTCATACTCACTCACCGTCATTTCCCTCTAGGTGAGACTCAGAAACTCTCTCTGCTTCTGCTGGATATACACCTCAGACAGGTACTTCTTATACACCGCTAAGAAATCTTTCCATGCGAGCACTGATGGTCTCATCTAACTCCTTGGCACACTCTCCCACCCATTTTTACTTTGTTGTGACCAAGCGGCTATTTATTAGTTATCGGTCCCGTATCTATTGTGGAAAACATGCTCATTAAACGTTGAACCTAAGGCTTTGTGTGCAGATATTTGAGCTTAATGCTCTTTTCATGTTGGCTACTCTGGTCACAACTCTTCTATGTGAACATGCACATTTCATGTAATGAAATGAAACATTTTAACATATTACATCATCAACCACTTTTCAGTTAAGAAACTCATTAAATTATAACAATTCATCATATCTATGTCCAGCTTTCAACATATATTTGATAATTCAATTTCCTTATTCAAATTCAAATCATAACACTCCAATACAGTCCCAAATATCAAATTCCTTGGAAAATCAATTGTTCGAAATCATTAATGTCACAATTATATCAATATCAATTCAATATAGAGAAGTCCAATTTAATAAAAACAATATGAATAGAACATATTTCTAATTGAGACCACACATTTACGTTACTCACGGTACACTCCAGTTAGCTATTGCCTTGATGAGCCGGTAATGTCTTGATGGTGTTGGTTGATTTGTGTCTCTAAATCAAGCGATAAACACATTACTAACTTGTTTATTCAAATAAATACTCAAATTTACACATGTATATGTGTTATGTTCAATGCAAGCTCAATTGATTATTCTAGGTTTGTAACCTTATTCACAATTCTTAATCATTTATACACAATACATTATACATCATTTAGTTTGCAATTAGGTCTATGCTTAAGAAAACTTGATTCCTCTGAATTCATCAATCATACACTCATCAATTCTTTCCAACCATTAAATATTCACACAATTTCCCAATTCTTATTCAATCATACCTAATTCATTTCTTATATCCTTTGAATCACATTTGCATTTACATGAACATCTTTATATCGTTAACAACTCATATTTCTCAAATTAATATACATTGATATGAATAATATTATTCCTTAATTTATAACCTCAATTAACAACTTAAATTTATCAATCATTTAATCACTTAATCAAGCAACTTTTTAGGTTCATTTCAAACCCAATCAAGTCCAATTATACCATTATAAAGTTTCTTAACCTTATATAGGTCAACAATTGCCTAAAAACAACCTTTTCCTCTTCCAAAGTACTTCCCACGACCGTGGGAAGAAGCCTTATGAATACCATGATTGTGTATAACCTTCATTTTGCTTCCAATTTTTACTTCTTCATGCCCCTTCTGACTTACCTTCTCCAAAATTCATCAATTTCACTTCAATTCTATCTTATTCAAGCTTTAATACCTCATCAAATTCATGTCCAAATCTAATTTCTAAAATCATTTATTAGGCAACTCACAAATTTTCATCTTCCATGCATAAAAACCAAAACAGAATATGTCATTCATTTGATCATACATATAGTTCTAATTCTTTCCTATTTCAAGATCACTATATTCGCACCTTTCTTTAACATCAATTCACCTTCCTTCAAATTTCAATTTAATTCATTCATAATAACAACCTATAGCATACGATTCATACATCAAGAACACAACATAACATATTCAAGTTCTTCCATCAATTCCAGCACAACCTCTTGATCAACAAAACATGCAATCTATCCCTAATTCAAACTACATAAACTTTCTACTTTAACAAGCGATAAACAAAAATCTTTCACTTACCTACTTAGCTCCAATTCCAGCTTAATACATCAGGTCAACTTTGCCTTATATGCATGCAAGATTCAACATATGTTCAAGATAGCAATAGGATGATTTTTGGCTAGACAATAACAAACAGATTCTTTAAGTATCTTATGAAGGGTAAAAGATTGGATTATTGATGTAGCAATTAGACATAAACTTGGCAAAATTCAGGGCTATAAGGGTTGAGAGGATTTTGGTGGTGTGTGAGAAGAAGAAGAGTGAAGAATGAATATAGCTGGGATTACACCTGTAGGAGCTTAACACTTACCGTGCTAGGGGTCACCATCTTATATTGACATATGTCTATAGGTATGGTTGCCATTTTTCAAGTATATAAGATGCCAAATGTCACTTAATTACTTAGTCCACTTGTCACACAACCATTGCTGCCCTTTTTCAATTAATCACTCATAACAAATGTCACTCCTTCATCTATGCAAAATGTCCCTTATTCATAAGCTTAATCTTCCTAATTTTCCATGTATCCATTTGTCTTACTGTTTGGCATTTTTCCTACACCAAACGTAAATTTTAATTTATCACTTTTCCAATTGTATGAAATTAATTCCAAATTTATTATTTGTAATCAACCAAACAAAAATGCAAAGCATAAACAATATATAATTCACATCATGATCATATTAACCTTTTCATACCCCGGACTAAGTCAATTGAGTGCATTTACATTCTTTTCAATGTGTACTAAATCATAATTCATGTGTGTATGCTATCGATATGCATGTGAATGAAATGAAATTCATGAATTTTCAATGTTGTAGGTTCCATGCAATAGTCTAGGGTTCTAATCCTTGAATTTGAAAAAATGGCTATTACATTTCTTATTTTCCCTTATTGTTTAGTTCTTTCTTATGAAGTTCTTATTATTCTTTTATATTTGGTCTCATTGAGCCTCATTAACTTTTAATTTTCTATTTTCTAAATTATCTTATTCCTCAACTTTTAGCTATAATTTTGTTATTTTGTTGTGTCCAATTTGCTTATTTGAGATTATTTAACAAATGGGAAAGATTTAAACTAGCCTTATTGATTTAAATTGCCTCATTTGCAAAAGTTTAGGGTGAAAGTTGAATGAAACTTTGAGAGAAACACGTGAGGGAATATTCTGGCTACTAAAATTTCATGAAAGTATATTATAACTAAATCCTAAAATAGACACTTGTCTAAGAAAAAGGAAGTGAGGAGGATAGAGTGGGAGTACAACATGAGTCCTTCATAAACATCATCTAAGGCCAATATGAGCAACTTCTTTGATAATTTACTAAAGTGAGGGATATTTTAAAAAATATATGAATATGTTATAACTGGACTGCATCATAATCCATTTACAACTACTAGGTGGATGAATTTGAGGTAAATTGTGAGGTTAAGGGTGCTTCCAACTACTTAGGAGAGACAAATCTAATGGGAGATAGAGAAACAAGAGAAGGAAGAATGAGAAGATAAGGAAGAGGTAGGTTTGGTATAGGATACTAAAGGGGGTATAGGATAATAATATGAGTAGAATCAAGATAACTATACCACCTTTTGTGTGCAAGATAAATCTTAATGCCTACTTAGAGTAGGAGTAGCATATGGAGCTAATTCTTTATTATTATAATTTTCATAATAAAAGAAACATAAATTAGTACTATAGAGTTTATAAACTATGTTATAGATTGTTGACATTAAAAATTCCCACTAGGAAGAGAAATCAAGAGGCACCTATTAGAAATTTAAAGGATATGAAGTTGGTAATGAAGAAGCAACTTGTGCCAAATTCCTATTTTAAGGAGCTCTACCAAAGATTACAAATGATAATGCAAGGTTTTAATAGTGTGAAAGAGTACCATAAGGAGATGGAGGTATATATGGCTAGGCCAAACGTGGAGGAGAAAAGGGAGGTAATAATGGGTTGATTTATTTGTGAACTAAACTTTAAAATTGCTAATGTTGTAGAGCTAAACTATTGTGTAGAGCTAGAGGATGTAGTACATATGACCATGAAGGTAGAAAGATAAATTAAAAGGAAGTCATTAATTTTTAGTGTTTAGTGCAATTTCCTCATCATGAAACAAACATTAAAGTAAAAAGGAGGACAATTCTCTAAAACCTAAGTATGAAGTAACTAAACTAAATGTGCTAGCACTAAGTCAAGAGAAAGTTAAGATCAATTACATTTCCATAACTAAGAATTAATACATCATATGTTTTAAGTGTTTAGAGAGAGGACATATAATATCCCAGTGTCTTAACAAAAGAGTTATGATGAGGTAGAATGGGGAATACGTTTTCAAAAATGAAGAGAAGGCAAAGGATGAGATGCCTAGCTTGGAGGAGGTTAGTGACAAAAAGCATATTAAAAGACCTAAGGTGGAAGGATGTTGGTCAGTAGGAGGGCATTAAACCTACAAGTGAGAGATGATGATGCAAATAAGCAAAGAGAAAACCCTTTCCATACTAGATGTGTTATCAAGAATTGGGTGTATAATATGATCATAAATGGAAGAAGTTGTGCTAATGTTACTAGTATAGAGTTAAGGAAGAAGTTATGGCTATCAACTACGAAGTATCCTAAACTATATAACCTATAATGGTTGAATGAGAGTGAGAACATTAGGGTAATAAAGGAGGTACTAGTTTCTTTCTAGATTGGAAGGTTTAAAGATGAGGTACTATATAATATGGTTCCTATGTAAGTGGGACACATTCTTTTAGGGTGTATGTGACAGTTTGGTAGGAGTGCTATATATGAAGGGTATAAGAACTTATATTCCTTTTCTATGAATAATAAATTGTTTATGATTTCTCCATTGTTAGCTGAGTAGTTTTATAAATATCAAATCAAGCTTTATAAGACCGAGCAAGAGAGATTGAATGGAAAAAAAGGGAGAACATTTGGGAGTAATTTAAGTCTTTTAGGAAAATAAAAATGAGAGATGCATACTTAGCCAAGTGTCAAGTGCAATATGATTTTGTAGATAAAGGTTATAATTTGAGGATAAATCATTTTTAGGAAAAGGATAAATGATGGAGATTCAGTATCAACTCAAGCAACACGAGTCTACATAGGGGATAAAAGTAGACGGGTTTAGAAATTTTATAAGACATTCAAGTTAAGTGTCAAAAAAAAGGTAGAGAATGCAGCTATAAAACGTAACCATTTCTAAAGAGATAAGTAAACCAATCTTTTATTAGGTTGCACTAGCGAAATGGAAGTAAACTAGTGTCAAAATTAAACTTATAATTGGTGCTAGACTTGTATTTGATTCGGGCACTAAAAGCTTCAAAAAAAATTGGCGGTAGTGTTACTAGACATGCATTGTAATTACTTAAAGCTTTATTATTTCAAATTGATATTTCCTTTTTAGGGTTTAGACTAAAGGTTTCATGCTTGTAAGAGAATCTCTTATGCTAGTATTAGATAAGTGATAATTATCATTGTTAAATTGAAAAATCATTAGATAGATTTTCTTCATCCTTGTTTTTAGAGAAACTCTTCAACTAGGTTTTCTAATAGTTTTCTAATAGTAATTGACCTGAGAATCTTATCACTCCTAATCTCTTTCTTTTTTGGATCATGGCGATTCATATCTTTCTTTTTGTGTATTCTTGTCATATTGATATCAAATCTCATCATACCTATTAGTGCAAATCATATCATAGTGGACCTTTAACTCTTTCCAAAGGCTTACAAGAATGGTTGGAAATAGATGTTAATGCAAATTGATCTCCATCATCAAGTCTCATCCCAAGTAGTGAAAGAACATCAAAAATATACTTCAAACTATTAGTCTAAAACTATTAGAAAACACCAAAAATACTACTAAAAATCATAAAAACTATCAAATTAAACAAAAACACCTAAATATTATGTTTCCTCCCAAAAAGTGCTTCTTTATAAGTCTTTTAATTGTACTTCTTACCCAAACTCTTTGCTTATTATAGATCTATAATTAAAGGATTACTTTCTCTCTTCTTCCTAAACAAAAGGCTTATTAACTTCTTCATATTCCACTAGAATTGGATTTTCCATCTCTGTTTCTTCTCCTTGTATGATATAAATTTCTAAAGGATCTTGTGTCATTATTTCCTACATAATATATAAAATATCAATATCAATCATACCTATGGAGAAATAAGTATCCACTTTATCATGGGGATGTTGTTTATGGCTTCTGATATCTCAAAAGCTACTTCCTCATTCTCCTTATTCTTCTTTCCTTCTTTTTCTCCTTATCCTTATCCCTATTTTCTTGCACAACATCCTTTTCCTTCTCTTCAACTTTTACCTCCTTTATACTATTTGAAGTCACTACTTTCACTTGTTCTTTTAGATTTGTCTTTATGCTTTTAGGTTTTGTCTAATATGAATTTTCAAGTTATAGATTAAGGCTTATTGATTTTGAAGAGGCTCTGTAATATGTCTCAAATGTAGTAATAAATCTTTTTATAAGCTCCTTGAGGCTTGGCTTCCCCTACTACTACTATTGTGTTAAAATATAGGTAGAGGCATTTTTCTCTACTATTCTTAATTATTCCATGAAAAGTTGGATAGTTCTTTCATCTTGTATCGTAGGTATTACTATAGGGGTTGTATTGAGGCTAACTCCCTACAAAATCAACTTGCTTAGTCCATTGTCCTATGTTGAAGGAGCCTAACATTCATGATTAGATTGTCCCCCATCATAAATGTCATTACTAGACTATCAATCTTTCTGCTCAATACTTCTAGCTTTGTCTATAATATTGTCACCACCACAATATTATAGATGCCACCTAATTTTTTTCTAGCCTTGAGTTCCACTATTGATAATTATTCATAACAATTTTCTTGTTTAATTCTTATAGTTTCTCAAAAGTTTTAAATCTTATAGTTCAACTCGAAGATGTATCAATCAACTACTTAGTTTGGTAACTAAACCTACTTTGAAAATTTTGTATTTTAGTACTAATTCAAGTCAATGGTGAGGGCACTTTCTTAACTTTTATCTCTCCCAAGTATCATATAACATCTCATTTTGTAATTGATGAAAGGAGAAATCATTATGTTAGAGGAAAGTATCAAGCTAGAAACTTCTCTACAAGACTAAAGATATCTTGAAGGCAAAGATCTATCCATGATTCAGCTAAGTCCCTCAATATAAAAAGAACAACCTTAGTTGAATGGCATTTTTCGGAACTTCATTAATATTGAAAGTGTTAGTTAAGTGTTCTAAATACAATCACCTTTAGCACTTATTGTGTAAATAATTTTAAGATTAATAAAGACATTTTTCATTATTTCGATGTTCATACGTTTATGGATTTGATGTTGATCTTAAATTGATTTAATTAAGTCCTTAATACAAAATATAGAACAAAAGAAATCAATATGAGACCATGATAATGAGATTCCTATCATGTGTAATTATGTTAGTATCTAAACATTCCCTAGTCATAGGTTTAATGAGATGGGATATTATTAATCGAATAGACCAGCACATGTTATACTTCTTGATTAGATCAAGCAGTATATCTTATAAGCTTTAGATATAAGTTGTGTAGAGTTAACATATAGATGCTTACTAAGGGTACTAAGTACGTTGGATTGACCTACTATAGGAAAATCATATGGATATTCTATTCCAATGTCAATGATAGTCTCATCATAGTAATGGTGCAAGTATCCTTTGAATTGAGGTGCTCAAGGATATCTCGAATATTGATCCTGTGCTTTGACTCCATTCATTAGTGCCTTTTAGGGGTTACTCATAGGGTGGTGATTGGGTACAACTTGAGGTATTCGAAGGTAATTGAGTAGCCAATAAAAAATTTACCACTCATGATAGAAGGAGATGATACCCACCGCCTCTTGTCGGGTTCATTACTCGAGAGTCTCTGGCTAGTGTAGACATATGTCATGAAAAGAGTTATCAATGATACATAAAGTAATGAGATCCTTAGGATAAGATTTAATATCACTTAGACTATATATGACATAGTCAGACTAGTAGGAGTTGACACTTTGACCATATTCTGAACCAAGTGGAGTATAAATGGTGAAAGGATGAATTACATGGCAGCATTGCCTATGGAAGGGTTTGTAGTTAAACTAATAACTTTCCGGTCAATTAGGGGTCATGACATATTGCTAGATACTGCTCTTGACTTACTTGACTTACTTGAATTAAGTGTTAATTTAAGTGGCCAACATAACCAAGAACCTGATGGGTCACACACATAGGAGATCAGAAGGACGAGTAAAATGGTCTTGAATGGTGATTCAAGATATCAGAGAGTATTTCAGGATTGTATCGTAATGTGATCGTGGTAGAAAACGTTGAATGGAATGGATTAAAAACAAGTGTTTTTGGCTGCCAATTTGGTCATTAACTTCCCAAAACTTCCATTAATACATGCTATTTATGGTTATTAACTTCCTATAACTTCCATTAGTGCATGTTATTCATGGTCATTAACTTCCCATAACTTTCATTAATGCATGCTATTCATGACCATTAACTTCCCATAACTCTCCATTGGTGATGAGGGTTATGGAAGGCCAAATGATGCAGAAAATGGAGATGTTTTCATGCATATTGTGTAAGACATAAGTGAAAGAAAGTTTCTTTCTAACACACACCTTTTTCTCTCTAACTCTCACAATATTTCTTGTCTCTACTAGCACAAAGAAAGAATTCTAGCCATCTTCTAATGAGGTTTCATCCTTCTATATTCATGTTGACTTTCATTAGAGATGATCTACATTGATCGTTGTGGTTTATGACAACCCAATGCAGAGAAGATTTAAGAATGAGGGAGATCGTCAGAAAGGCATGTAAACATCTTATATTTCATGTTTTTGTTTTCTTTATCTATATGCATGAGTATATCTAGTTTTTGAGGTTCTATTTTATTTTCTACTACATATATTTGATATATATTATGTATGAGATGTATGACCAGAACCTTACAGTGATATCATAGCCATCTTGTGCCTTGTTAGATGTAGAATACATGATATGTGAAAACTGTTTTCATGGTTGTGACAACTTAGGGTCTTGTAATGTTTTATTCGAAATTAATTATAGAAAAATATTTTTCACAATTTTATTTCACCAATATATTCATAAGCTGTAAATTAAAGATTAATTTGATTGAAAATATTTTTAATGTGATTAAAATATTTAATTTCTGATTTACAAGAACATGCATGAAATCTGTCTTTCTGTTGGGCATGTGATGTCAATTGGCTACACTGATGAGGTTAGACATGATTTTCATGGAATTTGATTATAGAACAATTATGTAAACATATTTGGGACGTGTTTAGGCCTCTATAATTTTTTTAGAATTATTAAAACATTTTAATAATTTTATCAAACAATTTTCCAGATATGGACAGTTTTCCAGAACTTGTAGGATCCATTTTATTCGATGTTTTTGTATGTTTATATTTTTATTCTAGAACCTTAAAAATATTTTTATGTGGTAAAAATGTATTACTTTTATGTTTTATTCATGCCTAAATGATTTTACTTTAAATTTGATTTCTAGAAAAAATTTAGAATTCATATTTGTCATTTTTGGTGTCTTATCGGTGTTTTAGTGATCACAATAATTTTTGGGTGATTCCTAAATTATTTTGATCATCATGAAATGACCTAGAGATGCTTGGAATGATGATTTTATGTTCTTGAAAATTTTGGAAATTATAGAAATTAATTTTAGTAGAGTAATTGATTTTCTAGTAAGACTAGAAAAATTGGCATGTCTGACAAAATTGAAGTTATTTAATTTTGGACATCAAATAATTATTTTAAGGTA
>JANIPM010003379.1:0-10316 GCA_027478405.1 Erythroxylum cassinoides | reverse complement strand
AAAATCAAAGTAGTAAGTAAGCATAGCAGGAGAAGAAAAAACAACTGGGCACCCTGCCAACTAACTGAAAAAGGGCTTGCCTTTAGAGCTTGCATCAGAAGATATGCTCGAGAAGGACATTCCCTACCTATGAAAAAAGGATTCAATCCAGCCCCAAGCTGGGGCTACCCTGTTTACCGGATCCTTAGAGGTCTGCCCGTCCGGCGGCGGTACCTCAAAATCTTTCAATACGGCGGCACCCCGCTTTCCTTTTCTGAGTGCCACCTGGAAAGCGCGGGATGTAGCTCAAGCGATAGGGCCCTCCTCACCTCTCCCCATCCCCTTATCATGGAAGCAAGCCAAAGAACCGGCTACTCGACATGAAAAGGGCCTACCTTTCAGGACGTGAAAGAAGTCCCTACCCTATCTTTCACTGTCTTACTTCGGTCCCTCTCTCGAAAAAACCAGAAGGGCCTTCCAGCCAAGCCTGCTCCCGAACATATAAAACTCTCCTTCGGGAGAGGTACATTAATTAGAAGAATGCGTTCAAAAAAAGGAATGAATAAGAACATGCCGGAGACCCCATCGGGGGTGGTGGAGCTGTTGTCCGGCATATTTCCCCCGATTTCTTCCCTATTCACTAGTGATTACTCCCGATCCGAAGCACCCCTCTTCGCCCCACCTTCCACTTTCTATATTAAATAGAAGGTTTTTAGTTGGAGGCTCTATAAAAAGAGCTCATAGTTGTCGATCGCCCTTATAAAATTCCTATAAGGAGTGCTATGGTATACACCATAGTTTTCGATTTGATGTTTATAGCGAATATAGGTTGACCGGGAAAGGGGAGTCCCCTGGGGGTAAAAGATAAACCCCCTTATTTGGTGTCTCTTTTCAAAAAGAGACTCCCGGGAATACCCCTCGGAAAGCAGAGCCCTTTCGAGCTTTTTCTCAATTTGGAGTTGGGTCGCCACAATTGAGTTTTCTTCTTCTTCTTCGAGCCCCCGGGAAGAAGAAATAGAATTTATGTGCAGTCTATGACCGAGCTCAAGGCGCCTCTCTACGTCGTTCTGTAACGGCAGGTAACCGTCAGGATCAACAGGCTGCTCTTGAGGGAAAACTGGATCCGGGGAGCCGGGTTGGGGGTCTGGTTGGTTTACGGACGAGCTCGTGCCCGCCGTTTCCGTTCCAGACGGGGGACTACCAAGCAGCGAAGTCCAACCTGGCGTCTCCGAAGACCCCGAAGGCATCATATTAAGATGACCCCCGATTTCATTACTAATAAAAATAGCAGCAAAAAAGGATGCAAGAAGGGTACCACCCACTTCCCATCCCACACAGCGACTCAAATAGATAGAGAGAATACGGTTCCACAGAGGGATTCCCGCCTTTGAAAGCAGGTCATGAAAGAAATCAATAGCGCCGAAACAAGAAAAAAAACAATAGCACAAATAGAGAAAGAACAAAACGAATCCAATTCGGATCAAAGAATTAGACATTCGAGGAGATAACGGACGAAGTATATTCATGAGATTAGGTTTGATTTCTCTTCATTCGCTCTGTTCGCAGAGCGGCAAACCGAAAAAAGAAAGGGGGTACCAAAGAAAGGGGGTACCAATGAAGCCGACTATTAATGATTAGTTCGAACACCCGGAGCGGTCTGATCCCTTATTTGATCAGACAGATCACTTTTAGAAAGATGAAAGAAAGACAAACTCTCCAAATTGTTGAACAATCGAACTCAGCAAGGTCACACTGAAAACACTAACTGAACACTTTCTAACTCCCACTGAAGCTAGTGCGCAATGAAGACCAACCCGAAAGCGACTCGATTTGATTTGATTATCTGCTCTGGATTCTATTCGGGATGCTACTTTACTTACTTTATGATATTACACAAGGTAGCGTGGCCTAGCTGAAAGCGGACAAAAAAGCTGTTCCCATAGCCTTACGTAGGCTTAGCTTAGCCTCTTTCTCTATCTATATTTATATATGATAATTTCACCAGTGGACAGGGAAGATCCATGCCACACTAATCAAGCAATCGAAAATGACCGACCATGTGAATCAGCCTTGCTGGCAGGAATGTTCAGGGATGTTCGCCCAGAGCTGAAAGAGGAGTCACGTCGGAATTGTAATTAACACCACCAGAAGAGAAAGGTTTTTATTCCTCATTAAGAGATTTCGAAAGACAGATTGTTAGGTGGAGTATGATAGAATCATGGTCGGGTGAGCACCAATTGAACACTGACCGAATTGGAGTTGGTAGGAGGCTTGCCGATTACAATAGCATGTAAGCGGTATGGCCGGCTAACTTACGACCCGTAGGAAATCAAGCCCTTAATAGAATAGCTCTCCTAAGTGCTATCTTTCGAAACTAGTGCAATCAAATCAAGATAAGATAGAAGGAATGGAAGATAACTATTTTAATTGAGTAATCCCATTAATTCCTTCTCAAATGAAATTTCGTATCTAAAGATAGAGAAAGTGGTATACCGTTTGTTGAATTGTGAATCGAATCGTCTCTTGCCGAAATCCAGTTTCTGTTCCGTGACTGGCCTTTCTCTTGTTGTTGTCGAGTGCCTGCAGCTTGATTTCTTCCATATAGATAGGCTAGCCCTCCTCGTTTGCATGCCTTGTGGCAAACTAGACTTCAAATTGTGTGTGTATATAAATCAGAGTCACGCTCTTGAAGCCCTAAGAAATAGGCTTAATCGGTTCGAATCCGAATAAGGGCTCTTTCTTGTTCTTTCTCCGGAAAAGGGGAGTCACTTACCCATAAAAGATGTTGCTAGGCAGGCGGTTCCCTCGGCCGCCTTTACTTGGAGGCCCCTTTCACTCCATGAAGTAGCGAGGCTCGTTGAAGCCGACCTAGGCAGAAGGAAAATCAGTCTGGGCTGGGGAACGAAGTGACTTACGGGATTCAATTAAGCGAGGGAAGGAAGCCCTACGAAAGAAAGCAAGAGAAGAGAGGAGCAGAAATCGAGGCGGCAGAATCCGCTCACTGACCGACTACCTTGACTCACTCCCTGACTTGGCACACTGAATTGAACTAGAGCTGATTGTCCTTGGAGAAGGGTGACGAAGGAACTATGTAATAATCATCATTCCTTGACTCAGAAGCAGAGTCCCTCTCAAAGATCCATCACTATACGATAGAGTTACGAAACAACAGGTTCCATTTTTTGAAATGGAATTTAGGGCGCTTGTACGAGGCTTATCACAGGAGAAACTTGCTCCGTCCATCGAGCTCAAAACCTGATATTCAAAGCGCTCAGACGAGGACAAACCAATCGAATAATCGACGACAATCAGGAGTTCCATAGGTCAGAACTTGGCTCAGGCCCTTAGCAATCCGCCTTCCAGCATTAGAGCTCAAAAAAGGTTTTGCAAGTCACAGCAGAAAGCCATCAATCTTGGGTTTCATTGAGGAAGAAAGCTGGGTCTCAGTTCTTTGATCGAGTTTCTTTTTTTATTCCTCCAACGAAGTCCTTTGCTGGGGTTGAGTGTTCAGTCCTAGATGCTTCGATAGCGGGTCAGGTGAGCTTACTTTCAACCATTGAGAGTGCCCCTCTTCCTGTTGCAGTTTACTTTGCATTCGATCCAAATGCAGAAAAAAGGGAATCTCTTCGCGCTGGGAATGATTCTGTCACATCCCTACAGCCAGTCTTAAGGGCATATACTCTTTCCATTTCTTCCGCCTGTGAGAATAGACAAAGAGTCTTTCTCCTTTCAAGCGCAGTTCCTGGCTAGTGCTTATGCGCCAGTCACTTCGTCCCTGTCCCTCCTTACGGGCCAATAAAGTACCTCAAGCCTGTTACAGATCCAGTTTGAAAAGCAGTTTCTTTTGCTAGGGTTTTAGTTTGAGATCTAGTTCAATTTCCCTTCAATGACAGGCCAATTACCTTAGGTGGGGTTCCATTCTTTATCTTTATCTCGTTTGAACTCTTTGAAAGAACGATAGTTAATAGCGAATACCCCTAGCCAGCATCCCTTACAGTCAAATAGCTAAAACACTTTCCATCGATAGGAGATAAGACGTTCTACCCTTAGTCGGTAATAGAGATGTTCTATAACCCTGCACTAGCATCTTTCCTTTTATTAACCATATAGTCGTTTAGCCCCTCCTGCCTGTGCTTTGACCTATCTTTTTTATCCAATTTCAGAACAGGAAGATGATTTGAATTTGAAAGCATTTAGATTCGTCTCTGGGGCAAGCAAGTTATTGATGACTTTTAGTCTTCCAGGGGGATCGAATGTTAACTAACTGACGTATTGTAATATCAACCAGCGTTCAGAACCAGCCGAGAATCAAATAAAAAGAAATCAGATTGATTGAAAAAGCAAAAAAAAGTACTATGTGAAAGATTAGGGGATTTCCTATAACTATATCCATATCCTATAGGTACAGATTATATAAGCAATTTATTATAGGAGCAAAGTCCTGCCCCTTGAGATCAACAATTTGCTTATCGTATGTAATGCTAGTGATTACGGGGAATAGACCAGTTGCTCCTCCATCAGGATCCATTCTTTGATCAAACGAGGGAGTTAACGTACCCACTGCTTATCGCACTGATTATTCCAGCCCACCCGCTTCTCTAGGAGATAGGAGATGTGCCGCTGACTGGGAAAAGGACACAACCATCGTCCGAACCGTATGCTACCAAGTCCATGGGGCCTTTGGTTGGAACCCATAACAAAGTGAAAAAGCACTTCTGCCGGTCGACGAATGCGTGCTCCGGTTGTAGCAGTCTTGAATGAACGGCAGGTTTGGAACCAGACCGGGTAACTTTAAAGGTGGTCCCGATCTTAGATTCTCAAGAACCGACGGTTCTATTGGTGACCCATTCCAAATAAGCTGGCCGCTTTGACTTTGATTAGCCTTTAAGAAGTCAGCCTTCTCAGAATTATATCAATTAGAGGCTTACACTCCTTCTCACTGAGTCTGCCGTTCCTAGTTATGCCATTTCAACATAAGCGTAGGAGAAAGCTACTTTGTTTATGATATATAGTTGTTAGTTAGGAGTTTTGGAAACCAGAAGCGTATTTTATGAATACTGTTAATTCTTTTGTGGATAAGGTTAGTGATTGGAATAAGAATGTGTTCGGGAACATTTTTGTGCGGAAAAGGAAACTGCTTAATAGACTTGAGGGAGTCCAGAGAGCTTTGGAGAGACGTTGGAGTGAGAGACTTGTCAATGTTGAGCGGGAAATCAAGGAGGAACTGGAGAAGGTCCTGGGGCAAGAGGAGATACTGTGGTTTCAAAAATCTAGGAAAGCTTCATTCAAGGGAGAGTCTTGGGGTAATCCGATGTGGTTTTAGGTCTTAGCCCTTCAATTCATTCCTACTCCACCATTCTAGGCAGTGTAAGGTCAGTCTTAAGCCCTTCGTTCTACCTTCCCATCGCTTGGAGTTGCAGTTGTTGGAGCAGCTTTTCTTCGCCTTTGATTTCCTAATCGGCAGTCTCGTTCTCAGTCCTCAAGGCTTCATATGAATGTTTTTCCAATCCATCTGGCAAGTTTTCAAGCGGGCCCGGACAAGGAGGAAGGGAAAGCTAAAGCTTGGCTCGAAGAGAAGAGGATTGCGGGTAGGCCTCCTTAAGTAATTCGAATGTTGAGGGAGCCGGACCTATTAGCCAGTACAGTTAGAAAGCTAGCTTAGAGCTTTGAATAAGTCTCTTACGCAAGACAGCTCTTTATCTTTAGAAGGGAACTTAGAGTATAATGGCAGTATTACGAAGAGAAGATTTATATCTTTTATTGGCGTTAGCGGATGATGCGGATGCTATCATAGCAAGGTTCCGATCAACTCCACTCAATTCTCTTATAGCTATATATAGCCCTTATCTTGGAATGCTCGCATGATTCTGATTGATCATAGAAGGACTCCCCTTCTACGACCCATTCTGTTCATAGAAAAAGAGTGGACTCAGTCTGTAATGGAAGGGAGGGTAGCTCACTGGCCTTAAAAAAATTCGTTTTAGGCCTTTTTCCTTGCCTTTTAAAGGATTTTTGTAAGTAGCAGCCCCCCTTCTATACCTCGATCTGCTATCGATCTGATTCGATTGTCTTTTCCCGCAGGGAAGTCTTTTTTTATTTATGGATAGGAATAGGGAATAGGACTATCTGCTTTAATGCTTTCTACTCTTCCACGTAAGAGTGAATCGTAGCTTTTATATCTGGGATTAAGCTCTGCAGCCAGCCTATGCCTTTCAGGCTGTTTCTTTCCCTTCTAGCTAGTAGAGCAGACAGACCAAAGAAGGACTAGAATTAACCCGAGGGGCCACCGGAGCTATCCGCGGCAATATTAATTGGTGTGATTATTCATATGAGTTCCAGATCGATGAGGCTTTGAAAAAGTTGCTACAGCCGGTGGACCTGCTTTGCTTTTACTAAAGTTCTTGTTGCTGGAGATTCTAAATCCGATCCCTCGGCAAGAATCCTTCGGCGCCAGATTGAGCAATGGCTGCAAGTAAGCGTCCGTACTTCTCTACGTAGGCCCAGCGTTTAGAGCTCGATTTCGATCCTTTGAATCTTGGACCCATCACCCGCACTAGCTGGCCTTGCCAAAAACCTTGACTTGAGACTACGAGACTGAGGACTGAATCTCGAAAGAGCTCTATCTTCCTCTGGGCGTCCGTCCAGTCCTTCTCCAATTAGCATGTCTTAGGCACAACTAAGTACTAATAGACGAGTTGCATTTTCACCTTTCCTATAGGCGATCAAGTCCTCCTCCAACAGAGGTTCCCTTCCGCCCTCGCCCACGTAGGCTGCTTTCTCTTTCTTTAGGGAGAGAGGCCCCCTACCCCCCTATGTACAGCTACACCCAATTCCAGTCTGATAGCAGAGATCAAAGCAGCGAGGAAAAGGGCTAGCTGAACTAGACTGAAAAATCTCTCTATATCTATATAAAGAAGAGTTCTGTCTTTCAAATAAAATCAGAGTCACGCAAAAAAAGATCGGTTTTCTCTTAGAGGATGAACCACGCCTTCGCTATCGCGAGAATATAACGATCGAAGACGCTCAGCTGCTTCGCGTATTTCGAAAGCCGTATTTCCAGAAGCAGAAGGAACTGCAAGAGCGTGGGTGAGTGGTAAGCGTAGGAGGCGCGCCCGAAGGGCAGCGGCAGCAGTGTGGTTCCAGGCTATTTCAGGCTATGGGCCTTGAGCTGCCTGGGTGAGCGCCTCTTGGCATCTTCGACTGAACTCCTCAACCCCTCCACTCATGAACTCTAAGCTGGCTTGATACATCCATGGGATTGATGGAGCCGGCATTCTTTCTAATTCAATGTGGGCATTCCGACGAACATACCATACATGGACAGATGAGCCCACATACGAAAGATTGAACAAAAGATCGAAGATAAGGCCTTCTATATAGATATATTCTAAGACCGACGACTTGTGTCTTTCTTTCCTACTATTCATTCCGCTCGGGATCCTATTAAGGGATCCACTCAAAAAAGGCAACTCCAACAACGACAGAGACTTTAAAAAAAGAACTCCATCCTTTCCCGCGTCTCCTACCTTCGTACTGCAAGCCAGCCTTGAACTCGAACTCCCAAAAAAGACTTGTCTCCATTCGTTTCCCGGATTGTGCCATCCTATTAGCCTCCCCATGTTTGCCTTCCTTTCACTCCGCCTTTCTTGTCATTCTGAATTGGAAATTGGCTTTTTCTGGTTTTGGATAAACGACTGGATTGGGATCTGATATTCCCATAAGCAGATGGGAGTGGATATGCTAAGCGGTGGTGGTACCTCTCCCACTGCTATGGGTGGTTTCGAATATGGCACAGGAGTAGCTGTTCGGACCACTGCAATTATGTCTCGATCGGATATCCCAGAGGTGAACACCTTTTTCTTTTTAGTTTAACTATGCTAGCTCAGAAGCTGATGGATCCACAATGGTAACTCGAACTGGCAGAAAAGGAGTCTAGATTTTTTGGGGGTGAACTTACTGCTCCCGGCTTTACCTCATAGAGGTAGAAAGGCAGATTTTTGGGAGAGGATCGAAAAGACACTCGACTGGTTGGAGAGGATCGATGTAATTGAGCTCGACTCTAAGGAGAGGTAAACGACTGATTCTTAGTCAACTCGGTTAGCTTCCTCTGCTTCCGGTGGTGTGGGACAAGACTGATGCTAGTGCTTTTTTGGGTTTTCAATCACGTGTTTTGTAGTCCCGAGTGGTAACAGTGGTTTTTTTTCATTATAAAATTGTGTTTCCTCCTATTCATATCTGATTTGATTTCCAAAAATCAATTGGATCTCCTTTTTATTATAAAAAAAAAATAGGAAAAAAAAGCATAACCAAATGCATATCATATAGTTATATGTAGCTGGAAAAAACTCAGTCTTGTCTTATGCTCATGATCCATCAATAGATCCTGCAGAGACAAAGGAAGAATATGGCTAAAGCACTAGTAGTAGATTAGATCTTCTAGCTACGTCCTTAGTCAGAGAGCCTCAATAAGTAGTTTCGGTAGCACCCCACCCTTACTTACCTTACTCTGGTTGGGGAAGGCCTTGTTGGTTGTCGATAAATAATTCCCATTTTTACCATTCTCTGAACCTTATAGTGAAGAGTGATTAGCCCCCAAAGTGGAAAGGATACTTCTTTTCCCTATGGTTGCTATATCAACATAGCCAACTAGAAAACTCATCCGCTTGTCAATTCTTGGTGTAATACTCACTTTTGTAAATGATTGGTGTCAGAATTTTTCACTGATCAGTCTCATCCGTGTAAGAATTAGGAATTCCTTTTCCAACTCGTCCCAGAATGGGCGTTATGGCAAAGAACAAGAAGAAAACAAAAGGAGAAATTTGTCCAATAGTAACAAATGGTGCCTCCACAGGTTGACATCCGATCCAACCAAGTAGTAAGCAATCCGCCAAAAGCAACCAAAAGATTCCTTGGTGAATCGGGCGAAAACTTGAACTACGCACATACATACTTTTAAAAAAAGGTAAGGCCAACAGACATATAAAAACTGGTGCTATTGCAGCTACACCTCCCGATTTGTCAGGTATACTACGAAGAATGGCATGGATCGGTAGGAAATACCATTCCGGCACAATATGAGGCGGGGTGGGCATCGGATTAGCAGGTATATAATTGTCGGGATGCCCCAAAACATTAGGAGCATAAAAAATCCAAATGGAAAAAAAGATAGCAAAAGCTACCCAACCTACTAGATCCTTTACATAAAAATAAGGGTAAAAAGAAATTTTATCCATCTCTGAATGTACACCCAATGGATTATTTGATCCATATTGATGCAATGCAGCCAGATGAAGAAGACTGGCGCCTACTAAAAGAAAGGGGAGTAAATGATGAAGACTAAAAAAACGATTTAAGGTGGCATTGTCCACGGAGAAACCACCCCAAAGCCAAGTCACTATGGTATCTCCTACTACAGGTATGGCGCTAGCTAAGCTTGTAATTACTGTAGCTCCCCAAAAGCTCATCTGACCCCAAGGTAGTACGTATCCTATAAAAGCTGTCACAATCATTAATAAGAAGATTACAACTCCGAGACACCAAACAAATTCCCTAGGACTGCTATAACTCGCATAATATAGACCGCGAAAAATATGAAGGTGAACCACAATGAGAAACATACTTGCCCCATTAGCATGCATATAACGGAGCAACCAGCCCCCTTCAACATCTCTCATAACGTGTTCTACGCTGTTGAAAGCTAGATCCACATGAGGTGTGTGATGCATAGCTAAAAAAACGCCAGTCACTATCTGAATAACTAAACAAATACCAGCTAACGAACCGAACCCCCACCAATAACTAAGATTGCTCGGGGTTGGATAATCTATCAAATGCTGATTAAGTGTGGAGGATATAGGTTGTTTAAGAAGAGAGAATCGTTGGTTCCTGATAGTCATTTCTCTTTCCTATTGTGAAAAGTCTGCTTCCTCCAAAAACGAAGAAAGACTTGTTGGAAATCGCCGGTTGGGGTTACCAACCAAGAAAGACATGGGATTGTTGGGCGTAATCTTCTCTTCTCTTACGAGATTTCTAGTTGGATGAAAAGATCGCTCCCCTCTCTTAGTCCGCCCTTCTATCGAGTGGGATAAATGAAGCTATTGGGAATGATGCTGTAATGAGAGAAAGATCCATCCCCTTTCCCTCCCTGTGAAAGAGTGTTCAGTCGTAAGTGCTTCCATGCATGTGGTTGGATAGGCTTCTGTGAGCCCAATCTGTTTAACGTGGGCCCTCCGTTATGAAATGAAAGAAAGCGGTGAAGACTACGGCAAAGAAAATCATTCTAAAAACTCTTTTAGTCATCCTCTCGGTAATACTGTTCAAAGAACAGATCTATTAGA
>JANIPM010003301.1:0-10322 GCA_027478405.1 Erythroxylum cassinoides | reverse complement strand
ATGAGAATGTCATGGATCCTCTTTCTCTATGTTTGTCCAGTGTTTGTCTCCCAAGTCTCACCGTTACGTTTTGCTGATTCTTCAAGTAGTCCCTTATCTGTGGTGTATTTTCTCTGTAACAGTAAACATGCTTTGTAATGTTTTTTGCTTAATCGCTTTGGGATATTACTGTATAGATATCTCACACTGATCTGAACTATTCTAGGGTGTTTTCATCAATCCAACTTTCATTCAGCCACTTGGGCTTACATTGATTGACGTGCACTAACAAGTATTTTCTCTTTGAAATCATTTATTATTGGAAACCTATTACAGTTGTTCTTTTTAAGCAGGCAGCAGGTCATGGTTTGCCCATTGCTATGGAGGCTGTGATTATTCTAGGTTAAGCTTTTTTAATTGCATCCTGATTGCATCAAATCACCCTTAACTACTTGATAATGGTGTTCTTATTGATTCCCATGATCAACATTCTACTGTCGATGCTCTTCTGAAGCTTTGTTGCTGACAAGCAACTTTGGGCAAAATGCCGACAAAATGGCTTGAAGAACATTCACATATTCTCGTGGCCTGAGAATTGCAAGACATACCTATCTCGAATAGCTAGTTGTAAGCCAAGGCATCCCCATCGGCAAAAAAGTGATGACAGAAATGATTCATTTTACACAGATTCACTAGAAGATTCCTTAAGAGACTTGCATGATTTATCTTTGAACTTCAAATTTTCATTGGATGTGCAAAAGAGTGGAGCTGGTGGAAATGATAGCTTGCTTGAAACTGAAGAAAACATTTTTGATAACACAAATAAATTAGAGACTGCAATGTCGGCATGGTCGAAAGGAGTTTTAAAGGACCCACGAAAGGTGGATTCACCGACAGAGCTGACCAAAGTAACAATTCTGGTAAATTTCCATCTCTTACAAGGAGAAAACATATTTTGTTATTGCTTTGGATTCGGATACCACCGTTGATCTTGTTGAAGCCTCTAGAAAACTTTCTGAAGCTATTGAAAAAGAAAGAAATGATGGTTCAGTTGGGTGCATTCTCTCGACATCCCTGAAACATTTCTGAGACAATTTTGAAGGATTACTTGGTGGGCTGCACAAAAGCGTAATACTGAAGGGGTTTCGTACTACATATGAATAACTCCACAGCAACATAAGCTACCCTCTCTCAGATGTCATTCCAGCTGACAGTCCCAATGTCGTCCAAACAAGTAAAGACTGCTCCAGCTCCGATGTCCGGAACACCTTGGGACAATTAGGAGGCATCAAGGATTAGAAGGTGCCAAAGTTATTTCATTCAATTCAAATTTGTGCAAGATCCTCTCAACAAATATCTAAGATATTAACTTGTCCCTTTTCCCAACAGATGCATTACCTTGCAAAAGTCAATACTCTTATGGTCATGTCAGGATTGGACATTTATTTGTTATAGCTGTCGCAAATGACTCTTGTACATAGAAGCAGAGAACTACAAATCTAGAGAAGGGCCCTTGCCCTTTTTGATTTTTGATTTGTTATCTTGCTTTACAGATAAGGCAGGACCAAGGTTAGCTGTAGTATGAACATTTCAGAACTTTATGTTGCCAGGTTAAACCTGCTTAAGGGATTACTTGCAGACGATAATATCTCATAGATAACACAACTTACCCTGTCTCTTTGTGACAATTTAGACAATGGTCCTTGTACTGGCAGAGATTCTCATAAGCAAAACATAAATCACTATCTTCTATATCAACTTAGATTTGTCATCTGTAACTCAAGCTGGAGAACCGGATGCTCCAATACTATCCTAACAAATCATAAATATTATGTCCAATCTTTCCAACCGATAACGGATACGTATTCTATTACATGTATCCCATAAGTTAATTGGCTCCCCGACCATGGGATTTAAAGAAGCCATAAAGCAGATGACTTCCTGGTCCCAAGACCAAGCGTTTGTTGATTCATACCAATAGATTTTCGAACTTTCCAAGGACATTGATTGCAGCACCAGTTGGTGCAGTTCACTAGAAAGGATCAGAATATGAAAAAGCCTAAGACGAGTTACTCTGTTTACATACGGGGAGTGGGTTGAGCCATCAACTTGAGGAAGGAGTATTAACTAAATTTGTTGGATCAACTTGAGGAAGGAGTATTCACTTCTCCAGAGGATCATGATAATCACAAAGTTCTGCCTGAAAAGCAGTAATCCATAATTCTTGCAAACATCATGCTTCCTTCATCCAAGATGACCATTTGCTTCCTCTTTCTAGTTCAACATTTGTCGCATTCTGGAATCCAATTTGCTAATTTGTATACGCAGAGCGGTTTTGAAATGAATGAGACTTTTGTATAATTTCTGTATTGATTTTCTATTACACGAAAGTTTGTACATGGAGAACATTATATACAGATGTTTACAAGCAGCTCTGACAGCTCTATGGAATAAATTGTTACATCAGAAATATAATATAAAATCTTTTATAGCTATCAATAAATGTCATATTAAACTTGACAATAACATGTCAAAACTGTTATTAAAGTATCATATCTTTAGTAATATGAGCTGTCATAGCATACTCATTAGTGTTACCATTCATATTTAATAACACTTATCACCTGTTACCGTATGTCATTTTTGTTGTAGTGATTTCTCAATAGTGGTATCAAAGCCAATTTTAGTTATATAACTTGATTAAAAATATGTGATTGTTATTGGTTATAATTGGCTCTGATACCACTATTGAGAAATTAGGACAAGATTCGATCCTAATTTCTTAACACCATTTTCTCTAGCTTGCATAAAGTATCTAACACAATATTTGTGTTTGAAAATGCCTTATATGCCACAATAGAGCCACTTGATCTCAATTTATCTATGTTGTTTCTATATTCAAGAGTTTTAACTTGTTAAATCATTACTGGTTTCTTGTTGTCATTTGGTCTTCATCTATTTCCAGGTTCATGTTTTGCAGGAGTTCCTTCATTGAAGATTTACCTGGGATTGAAAATCTTGACAAGCCATCTTGCTTTTCTTCAGGATCTCAATTTGAGATGGGTGCTTGATAATCTTGTAAGAAAGATGATTATAGATTCACTAACTGTTTGTGACAATACGCATAGTATGGGAAGCTCAAGGTATCTCAAAACTCATACATTCTTTCCATCTGTGAGTTAGCAAGATGAGAAGGTTCAATCACTAGAGTTTTCTCAATGCAACACTAAAAAATGGTTAGGCTATAACCAAGTTGATGAGGAAACTATACACGGAAACACCAAAGTAGGGTTCTTCTTTATGCACCAAAGACCCCAAAGTGAAGGGAGAAAGAAACATAGACTTATAGGTAAAGAAGGCTTAAGATGATGTGATTAGAAAACATTTAAAGAAGCCAGAGCACGAAAGGAAGAGGTTTTCCTCCGAGTCTAATATTGAGAGGGTCTATTTTGTCATCATCTTTCTCACCTATGTTAGAAGAGAAGTCTAGGATTTCGCCCATGAAATGGTTTCTTGTTGCTTCTGTGCTGTCAAGAGTCTCCATTCCTAATATTAGAGAGCGAATAAATAGAAGAGGTTATATATGTTCAGAAAGAGAAAACTAGGTTAAAAAATAAAGGGGGGAGAGAGAGAGAGAGAATTTTAATTACTTCAAAGATATTATCACAAGATGGTCCTGAGCTTGAGAGAGGACGTTGAATGCAATGTTGTATCAACCAAGAATGTAGGACCCACATCTTTTTAAATTCAAAGTGGGTCCCACTCTCGTGCAATTTCAAAAAAATTTGACACGTGGCATTTAATTGACAGAGACCTAACTTCGTCATCTTTTTTGTCCAAATAGGGTCTAATTTAAACGTTGGAGTTCAACTTGAAAGCTCCGAAACGTTGGAGTTCAAGTTAGATTTTGGTGTAAACGTTAGGTTTTAAAATGTTTTTTTGACGTATTTGGTTTTGAAAAATAAATGTATGATTGAATCCTTTTGTTATGGTCACAACATGATCTCCAATAAAAAGCCTTATCAAAGAATCGCAAGAAGCAAGATATGTCCTTCCATATAAGAAAAAGAGCAAGATTGAAATCTAATAGAAATATATTGAGAGGTTTGATTTGTATTTTTATAAAGAATTAACTTGGCCTCCACAATTGAGTCTGGTGTGGAGTGCAAGTTACAAGTCATATCATTTTGTTTTAAAAAGGACCTTCTTATATCTTCACCTTTTATTTCTCTCTTATTATCCTGTAAGTCTTTGGAGAATAAAAGCTGATACTAGGCCTTGAGGATCATAAAAAACATGTAATTTTTAAGAATAAAAATATACCTAAGATTATATAGGCGACACTCTACCCTTCAACTACATTTGGACCATTGGATCTTCAGGTAAAACACTGGAGAAACATTATAACCCTAAAAAAACTCTGGTTACTACCGTTTAATAGTTAATTGATAATTATTATTATAAATAATAAAAAATTTATTTAATAAAGACAATCAATAATAATTATCAAATAATGATCAATTAATTAATTTTTATTAACAATTGACAACTGACAATATTTTCAAAAGAATTAAAAACTAACCATTAATTTATCTCAATATTCGCTTCCAAGTTTTTTTTTCCAATTGTTGCTAGGAGTTAAAGGCATCTTCAAGATATTAATAAGGGACTTAATTAAAAATTAACTCCTCCTCATCAATCGTGCATTTAAGATTTTACCTTTAAAATGTTCTCAAAAAAAGATTATTTATTATTGAAATCCTTACCAAGTCAAATAATTATTGATTGATATGTTTTATATCATATGAAAAATACCACAAGTGCACGACATTATGGGTTGATCCCATGAAGACTGTAAGTACTAGTAATTGCCCTTTTTCTATTATCTAACCTATAAATCAGATTGTCAATTTTAATTAAAAATTAAACTAAACAAATAAACTAAGAATTAAAATAATATTGAATGCAAAAAAGGAAAATACTTAGAAGAATCAATATTAAATAATAGTATCTAGGTAATGGATCCCCTAAGAATCCTTAATTATCAATCCTTTATCTTGCAATTATGTCATTGATTAGTAGACCGTGAAATTTTCTATCTTATGATAACATCTTTCTTAAGACTATTAATAACTAATCCATCAGTTATTTAACAGAAATCTTTCTAGTTAAGATCCTATTATTACTTTATCAATTTGTGAATTTAACCCTAATCTAGAGGATTTATGTTGACATATCTCTAGGTTTATATACAACTCCTTCCAATTATGGTAGATCTATTCGTACAAGAGAATTTCTCAATCACAATCATATAAAATCAAATCATGCAATAATATTTTGAATATATAATAACAAGAATAAAACACATAATTGAATCACAATAATTCAATCCATATAATTACATTGAATAAAAGATTAATACATATTGTTATCACGACTTAGGGTCCATTACATCTAAACACCAAACAAGTTTAGTTCCTAGTCATAGAAAACAAAACCAAAGATAAATATGCAGAAGAACTAATAGAAACAAGAGAAATAATAATTCTAAAATTTCCTTTTTCTTCTAGTGGATCTTCTTGCAAAACTGGATTGGATGATGCTATCTAACAAATCTCTTGATATTATTTGTGTGTTTTCCTTGTCCTTTGATCATAATTATCCCTCTCTAGGTTACTTACGACTTAAAATTGCTTAATAACTTGACTTTCTTTATTTTGCCTCCATTCATATCCTTTTATAATAAAAACTAGGGTTTTTGAGTGAGTGTACGTCTCCAAAAACACTTGAATTTGCAATTTCACATAAGCACAAAGACTTACACAGGCAACATACATGGTTGTGTATATCAACATACATGGGTGTGTAACTCTACACTACCAAAACCAAAATTCTTCAATCTTCATACCTTTACAAATACTTACACAATTACTGTACAAGGCCATGTATCTTCAAATTGCTCCAATTCTTCTTTCCAGGTCATGGTTTCATTCAAATTCATCTCCTTTTAGTCCAAGAAAGCAATTATTACCTATAAATACATTTGGAGTTTATCAAGTAGCAAAAATAATATTAAAGTAGTAAATATAAAGCAAAATACATTAAATATGGGCATATAATTATAGTTAATTAAGTATTTATTAAAAAAAACTTGATTGATATGTTTTATATCAATATTAAAAATGCTACAAGTGCACAACGTAAATATAGCTTGCACAAGCATATACGGGTCAATCCCACCAAGACTGTAAGTAATAGTAATTATCCTTTTTCTATTATCTAACATATGAACTAGATTATGAATTTTAATTAAAATTAAAATTAAAAAATAAACTAAGAATTGAAATAATATTGAATGCAGAACAAGGAAAATACTAAGGAGAATCAATATTAAATAATAGTGTCTACGTATAATAAATCCCCCTTTGAATCCTTATTAATTAACCTTTTATCATGGAATTATATTATTGACTATTGAATCTTGAAAATTCCTATTTTATATTAATATCTTTTTCAAGACTATTGACAACTAATCCATCAATTGATTAATAGAAATTTTTCTAGTTAAAACCCTAGGATCACATTATCAATTTGTGAATTATGGTATTACGTTTGACCCTAATCTAGAGAATTTATAATGACTTATTTCAAGATTTTTTTTGGTAATTCAGAAAATCAATAAATAAAACCAAGATATGTACATAGAGGTCTTATACAAGTGCCTTGGAGGACACACTCAGCTGAATCATAGCAACAAGCCGTACTACAATCCAAACACTAATCAAGAACCTTCCTGCAATAAAAGAGGGAACTCCCACAACTACTCAACAACATAGGACAAAACAATAGAATCCAACCCAAATATGAAGCAATAGGGGGGCCTAAGCTAGCTGACAGGCAAACCACAAAATGCTGCCAAAGAGTGAAGGAATTGAAAGCATCCTTCACTCCTTTTCGGTCTTCAACGGAGATAACTGGAGGAACCTGTGGTAGCTTAGCGTAGATGGCCATATGAAGAGACAGAGTAGAACCTTCGAATTGTGTGTGGATAGACTAGGAATCCAACCTGCAAAGTTAGTTAAAACCAACAATAGCCAATAATAGAAAAATTACCTCCCCTCAGTGAATAGGCTAAGAAGCTCCCTAACGTGGGAGATTATCCCGAGATAAACTCGCTCTATATCCATGGCTTCATTCTTGAAGGACCTTACATTATGGTCGTTCTAGATTAAGTACACGGTTGTAGAAAGAATGAGAGGGAAATAAGGTAAGGCTGGAAGCTAGGTACTGGAAGCATTGCTATACCAGGAGGGAATAGTTGAAAGGCTAGTTAGATTAAGGAGGGGCAAATGGAAGAAGGTGAGGCATTGATCCCAAATTGTTTTAGAAAAGTGGCAGGCAAAGAATAAATGGTCTATGGATTCATTAGCAGCGAGGCACAGAGAACAGTGATTGGGGGTGAATAGGTAGGACAGTTTGTCCCTAGTTTGCAACTTCTGTAGGAAGGCTAACCATAAGGTAAAGGAGCAATGAGGTTTGCAATATTTTAACCATACCATCTTGTACCAAGGTACTTCCGGTAAGGGGGTCGCAAGATTTTATAGACTGAAACATTGGTATATCTTTTTCTTCTCTCCTTTCTCTCTTCTCTACGTCTCTCTCTCTTCTCTTCTCTCAATTTCGTGCTTCCTTCTTCTTTAAAAGCCAAACAAACCTTCTTATTACAATTATGCCATTAATGAGTCTAAATTGACCCTTTTGCCCTTCCTTAAAAACCTTATAATTTAAATACTTAAGTGACTTGCCAATTTTGCCCCTCATGAAATCTTACCACCTTAATATTATAATTCAATTAACCCATGTCATAAAACCTTACTCACATTAACATGTTAATTAACTCCACAAAGTTACTCTATTAAGACCTTGAAATTCACTTAAGTCATTGCCTAACTTCTTCCAAAAAATCAAGACCTTTTCTGATCATGTAATTGAAGGAATTAGATAACACTTCCTTCTAGAACAATGTTCCTCATTGTCATCAATTTTGTAATGACATCAAAATCATTCAATTTAGTTCAAAAATCCAAAAGTCATATCTCAAACTTTTCCGAACTGTTCTTATACTGAAACAATATTCTGTACTCAACTTCCATCCAAAATTGATATTCCTATAGACTGAATTAAAACTTAATTTCATCATAAAATTTGTAACCCTATCTCTCTAGTTTACTCCAAATCAAATATCATCTCATTTGGATAACTAGAGAAAAAGTTATGGCTAAAACACTGAATCACACTCAGTGAACATGTGTTCAACTACATTTTCCAGCTTATGACTTCCAACATTTCACATATAATAGTTCTAACTTCCAAGAAAAGTTTGGGGTCTAACACTGCAAAATTTATCAAAATTGCAATGTTGATTTTTAGGTCCAGAGGAGATCTAGTTAGACTAATTAGAGTGTAGCTACTACAATTGGACATGAGTTAGTGGTCGGGATCAGTGGTACCTGTAGATGTCTCAAGTCATTATGCATCAAGGACAACATTTCTCAACTGTTTTCTAATGTACATGTGAATTTTAAAAGTGTAATGATATTTGAGACTTTATATGCTTGTGAATAAAGATGGAACAAAATTATTATTGGAATGTTTTATGATATGTGTGATGGTTTAAAATGTGTTATGAATTGATTTAATGGTTTAAAATGTGTAATGAATTGATTTGATCATCTTAACGTGTCATTCTTATAGGGTATGTTCTCGAATATCCTTCGGTATGTTGGGCATATGCTTTATGGGAGTGGTATGTTATATAATTGATCTCCCTAATGGGTAAAAAGTTATTGGGAACAAATAGGTTCTCAAAATAAACTTAAATGTTGATGACAGTATCAAGAGATACAAAGCATGTCCCATGGTGAAAGGATATACATAATAAAAGGGAATTGATTATGATAAGACATTTTCACCTGTTGAATGTTTGCTTCAATTAATATTAGCTATGGTAACCAAACTGGATCTTGAATTAAACTAAATGAATGTAAAGACTACTTTTCTAAATATAGAATTAGAAGAAGAAATGTATTGGATTAACTTATAGGTTTCATTGGAATAGGCCAAGAGCATAAAGTGTGTTGATTATTAAAATCAATTTATGGTTTGAAGTAGTCTTCAATGTAGTGATACATTTAATTTCATAATGTAATCATTTAATATGATTTTCATATGCTTAGTGAAGATTATTATGAGTATATTAAGATATCCAAAGATAAATTTGCGATTTTATGTTTATATAGATGATATTTTGATAACTTGTAATGACTGTTAGTTTGTCAAGAAAATTAAAGATTGGATGTCATCTAAATTAAGATGAAAGACACGGTTGAAGTTGCATATATTATTGTAGCTAAGATTTTAAGAGATTGTTCAAAGAGGTTATTATTACTTTCTTAAGTGACTTATATTTTAGATTTTAGAATGATTTATATGTAAAATTATTACTGAAGGTGAAGGTCTCAGCAAAAAGTTTTGCCCAGCTATACCACAACAAAGCAAACAAATTAAGAAAGTTCCTTTTTCAAATGTAGTTGAAAATTTTGATATGATATGATGTGTATAAGGCCAGATATTTGTTATGTTATTTGAATGGTAGTAGATATCAATCAAACATAGGACAAGCACATTGGAAAGTAGTAAAGAGAATATTAAGATATCTAAAAGGTACTATTAATTGTGCGTTATGTTATTAAGGCAATGACGTATATATATAATGGTATATAGATACAATGGTATATTATGTTATACAGGCAGTCACTTCTAATATAATGGTATATTATGTTATACAGGCAATCACTTCTAATATTTGTGATGGCTAAAGATAAGGCAAGTTTTAAGTTTATTACCAAAAGGATAATTGAAAGCTAAAGTAAGAAACATAAACCGTGAATGCTAGCTTAGATGATAAGTCAAAAGGAAATTGGTTTGGAGTGATCATACAATCATAATATCTATCTTAAGTTTCCTAATGAAAGTCTAGAAAGATGAATTTAAAAGTAGATAAGTGAACTTAAGTTAAACATTTAGTATGTTTGAGCCAATATCCTAATTATATTGTAATAAAAGACATATGCTCCAAATTAATAGGAGTTAATACTATAGCACATAACTCTTACCATGTGTTTAAAAGCAACTGTACCGGTATCGGTCAATATCGGGTACCATTTCAGATAATTTTTAAAATTTTAAATTAGTTCTTAAATTTTTTTAAAAATTGCAAAATAGTCTATTATCATATTGTATTGTTGTACTGTATAGTTTATAAGTTTACATCAACCATGTTT
>JANIPM010003237.1:0-10326 GCA_027478405.1 Erythroxylum cassinoides | reverse complement strand
TAGGCTTTCTCAAGTCATCCACAGGTGAATTAAATTAAATTTAGACGTTGACATAAATAAATCAGCATTAAGACTAATAAATATAACTTGTATAACTATATCTCATAACATATATTAATTAAATCAATTAATACAAAAATATCCACTAAAATTTTCCCTATCTAAACATAAAAAAATAATTAGACAAAACATATCCAAAATAATGAAATAAAAAAGACAAAAAAAGAAATCATGGTAGAAGTAAATCTAGATGAACTCTCTAAATTTTCTACATTTTGATATTCTAAGATGATGTTTAAATCTTGATTCTCTCTAGCATTTTTTTTAATTATCTAAGGGTTACGTAAGCCTTTTGACGACTAACACTAGCTTTTAAAGAGAAAAAGATGCTTCTTAGATATGTTTCTCTAAAAAAACATCTAAAGTCTTATAATTACAGTTTCCAGTCTTAAATAGATTTTACTGAACTTAAAAAGATGTTTGCCCTATGGTTGTGGTCTAGATTATAGACTTTAGTGATTCCTCTGGTAGTAGACATGACCTCTATCATAATAATGTTTCTAAGCCATGAATCTTACTGTTTTCTTGAAGATGAATACACAATCTCTGACATAATCATGTATGTTGAATGTGTATCTCATTGTTTCACCTCTGACTTACATAAAGTCTCCTATTTGAATTGGGCTTAGACTATATCACTTGCTGTACTTGATCCTTCTAGGACATAGGCTGACACATGGGTATGAGTTAAAATGTGTTCCTGTAAAAAATACAACTTTTTTTTCTTATTTTCAATTAAAATTTCCTCAAATTCCTAAATAATATCATCATAAGGTCTATGCATAATTACCTAAAATATATCAAAAAATAAGTAAAGTAAGGGAATTTAGCATTAAAATCAAGAAAATACATAAGAAAATATCTGCATGTTGATAATAATAAAAATGGAATCAATAATGGTTAGTAAGAGATACTCTAACTTCTCTCTAACCTTCCTCCTCTTCAATAGCTAACGTTTGTTCATTCGCTTGCTCATTTGCTTTTATCTTTCATCCATTTATACTCCTCTTCATCTACTTTCTTCCTACTCCATTGTTGTCCATCCTCCTGTAGCTTAAGCCTTATTAAAGTTTCTTTTTTTCTTTGTATTCCTTACTCCATTTATGACCTTGGTCCTATTAGCCCTTCCTCCCTCCCTCTCTCATTTGGTTTTAAGGAGCATTTAGGGGATTATAGGTTCCATTCATAGTAAACTATATTTCAACCTATTTCATATGTCACCTGTTTGTTTCCTTCTATGAATAGATGCTATTCTTCCTATTCATATGTAGTATATAGCTCTTTATCACCTACCCAAAATTCCCCCATTATCCTATGCTTCTCCACATCCCTCATAGGTAGAGAAGCTCCCCCATCTCATCCGTTAGTTCCCTATCCATGGTACTAACCTACATATGCCTTGGAATCGATAGCTTTCACTTCTTCTTATACCTTGAAACCTCTTAACTGGAAATAAATGCTCTGTGATTCCTTAGGCATTACTCTCTAGTTCATTCTAATAGCCATTAGGAATCATTCAACCTTTTTACCTCCTCCTATTGAGGTCATAGAGTAAGAAGCAAGTTCATGGGAGCCTTTTTTCTAATCACTTTTCTTTTTTAGAAGGAGACTAGCCTTCTTGGTTATAAAACTATAGGCATTAAAGCATTCAAAGCTTAGATGACTACAAGAGTTGTTGCTAAGTGAAGATCATATATTCCTTTTTATATTCAACTTAAAGGAACATACTTTGAATGTAATAGCTGGTTTTTCAAATTGAGGGATTAGAACCCTAGACTATTGTGTAGAAGCTATATCATTGAAATTTCATGAATTGCATTTCATTCACATGCATATCAATATCATACACACATGAATTATGAATTAGTACACATTGCAAAGAATGTATATGCACTCAATTAACTCATTCAGGTTTAAAATGACCATGATGTGAATTTTGTATTGCTTATGCCTTGCAATTTGTTTTGATTGATTACAAGTAGTAAATTTGGAATTAATCGGTACAATTAGAAAATAGTTGAATTAAAATGTATATTTGGTTTAGGAAAAATACCAAATGGCAAGACAAATTGATACATGGAAAACTAAGATGACTAAGCCTAGGAATTAGTGACATTTAGAATGGAAAATTAAGTGAAAAATGGTATAGCTAATTAATTGACAAATGGTAGCAATGAGTGGTGACAAATGGCCTAGCTTAATGGCTACATTTGTCAACAAATATACAAGCCAAATGGAGAACATACTTAGGGACGTATGTCATGGTAATATGGAGACACCTAGCATCTAAGGTGTTAAGTTTCTGTAGGAGTTAAATTAGTTTTGTTCATTTCTTCTTCTCAAATCACCGAAACACTTTCACCTGTACATCCCCATATCTTGCCTATGTTTGCATTCAATTTCTACACCAATAATCCATGCTTTCACCCTCATAAAGTTAAGTGAAGAATTAGAACATAGTTGTTCTTGTTATAGCCTTTGATCCTAGCCGAAATCCATTCAATTCCCACCTTGAATTGGTGATGATTTTTGCATGCATGGAGAGTCGAATTAGCTTCATCTTTGAGCTGGAATTTGAGCTAGACAATAAATGATTCATATTTATGGCATGTTATAATAGAGAATTTATGATGATGAAATTGGGATGGATTGTATATGATGGTGATGTTGAAGATGTGCTGGAAATGGAGAATGAATAGGTACTTTCTGTTATGTTTCTGCATGTACAAAGATAGTAGTTTATGGACTGTTGTATGGATGATTTAAGTTGGGATTTGAAGTATAATTGATGAGGAATTCATTCCTAAGATAGGTGTTATTAAGGTGTTTTTGAATCTGAAAAAAATTAGAGCTGTAGGTGTGCTTGTAAAAAGTGACTATTAATGATATAAGTGAGCAAAATTTTATAAGCCTTAGTGTAACCAATATAGAAGTTAAAATAACCTGAAATGAAGTAACCTTAAAGGACATGAAATATGGAAAATTTCAGGTGCTATTGATGTCTCTAAGCTTGTAAAGTTCGTGAAGTACTGAAGGTAGTAAAGTTACATACATTACTGATGTTGATGACAAATTCTGGAATTTTAATTTCAGCCTTGTGTACCTGTCAAACCAGCTGAGAAATTTCACTCTTAATTGATATATTTGGACTTGATTAAGGCTAGGAATGAGCTTAGATTATTGTTTGATTAATTGGTTAAGATCTTGATAAGTTATGTAGTTAATTGATGTTATAACCTAAAGAATGTACTGTTTTGATATGGTCAAGTTCAAATATGGAAATTATTATTTGTCAAAGGAATAAATGAATTCTTTTAATGCAAACATAATCTTAAGGACATGATTAATGTGTATAAGGTATGGATGAATGAGCATTAAAGAACGTGGGGTAATTATGAATGTGAATTGGGTAAATGTATGAATATATATTGCTGGAAAAAGTTTGGTGAATGTATAGATCTAGCTTGCCGAAATTCCATATTTAAAGTAACAATTATGTGTGTGTTATAAGAGGCTTTTGATCATGAAAATGTTCAAGGATAAGTGTAAAGTATGGTTGATGAATTTGGAGTAAATCAAGCTAACTTAAAGGTATAAACCTGATTGCAAAATTATAGTATACAAAATATGTTGTTTGAATGGTCTTAGGGTGTATAAGCACAAATTGAATAGTTAAGATCTATGCATAAGAATACATACCCAGGAAAGAAAATTGAGCATGCATTGATCATAACATATATACACGTGTATGATTGAGTACTTATTTGATTAAACAAGTTAGTATTGTGTACATATATATGTATTGAATGATCTAGAAGCACAAATTGACTAATAACTTCCAGACATTGCCGACTTGTCAAGGCAATAGCTATTTGGAGCATACTGTAAGTTAACCTGTTAACCTAGATGTTTACTCACTATATTTGAATTGTTCTTAATTAACTGTTAAATATTGAATTTTTACTGATATAATTGTGTTAATTTTGGACATTGATGGTCTGAGGAGTTTGATATTTGGACTGTATTAGAAGTCTTTGGAAATTGAATATGAATATGGTAGTTGTGTTCTCAACTATATGTTAAATGCTGGACTTAGATTCGATGAATGTGCTATATGACTATGCACACTGAATGGGAGTTATTGATAGCATAATATGTGATTTGATGCATTTTCATTACATTGATATGCATGATCAGATAAAGGAGTTGTGATTGCAGTGATCAATGTGGAAAAGAGCTTAACGATTAGAAATGTGAACACAGAGCTACAGGCTCAATGATTAATAAGCTCAATATCCACAATGGGCATCGAAAAGTATTTGAAGTGAGCTCTATATCCACAATGGATATGGGATAGTTAAATAGGCGCTCGTTCATAACAAAAAAAATGAAAGTGGAGTCTCATGTGTATTGCAAATACATCTTTACACGTATCATGTGAATCATTGTAAAGAATGGTTAAATTGAGTTGATATAATGTTATGCTATGTTTGTGTACTTATGAATGATTGTGAAAAAAAAAGTACTGAATTGTGTTGATATAGTGATATGCAATATTTATATACATATTGATGATATGAATGATTGAGGTGAAAGATTGGATTGTTCTGAAAAGATTATATTATATGTTTGTATTATAATGTGCTTATTGAGATATGATGTATAGTGTGATTTGGTATACAAAACTATATTGGAATTGATTCAAGCTAATATGATATACTTGTGAATTTGGTTGTATACTTGTGATGTTGTGGTTTGACTCGAGGAAGCGCATCGATGATGATTCACTCACTGAATTCGCAAAACTTATCAAAATTGCAACATTATTTTCTAGGTACTGAGGAGACCTAACTTCTAAGGCAATAGTGTAGTAGTCTAGTATTGTCAATTTTGGAATCAGGCATGAGTCAAAGGTCTAGTCAGTTGATGTATGAGGAGTTTAGATAGCTTGTTTCTATTAGCATCTCATTTCATGTTAGATATTTTTGTAAAGAACAGTAAATTCTCAGATGTTTTTGTAATGTACATATGTAGATTATGAGATGTAATGACAATGTAAATGATGTTTGTAAAATGAAATGGGAAATGTTGAACTTGTGATCACTTATGTTCTATATGATGCCATAATAGTGAATATGATTGATCTAACATGCCATTCTCATAGGGTATGTTCTTGAATGTCCTCTGGATGTTCGGGTATATGGTCTATGGTAATGGTGTGTTACAATTTTTGGTCAGAGCATGGTTTGGTATCCTTAGGGACATATAAGAGCATTTAGACATGATATATAGTGAAATATTTATATACTGATCACAACTATTGTTTGTTATAGGTCATCCGCTATAAGAGATTAAGTCGTAGAGTCAACTGACCTTGAGTCAATAGCATCCAATAGGGGTCTCCATTACCACAGTCTAAAAAAATAACTCCAAGAATTCTTAAGAGGAGAGAGAGGAGGTATGATAAGCGTAGAAAGCAGGGAGCTGTAGACTTCTATGGAAGTATAGACCCTGTAGGGGTAGAAGGATGGTTGGAAAGAATGGAGTGGGTATTTGAGTAGATGAAATGCGAGTCTAGTGAAAGGTTCGACTATGCAGTCTCACTACTAAAAGGTCCAGCTTATCATTGGTGGAATTCTATTCTTGATAGTTCCGCCCAACCTTGTAGACTGAAGTGGGAAGATTTTCAAAAAGTTTTCAAGGAGAACTATATGCCCAAGATTTACCTGGATAGAAAGATAAAGGAGTTTTTGGATTTGAAACAGGGGAATCTTACTGTATCTGAGTATGAGGTGATGTTTAATGAATTAATGAGGTATGCTACTGCATTAATTCTAACTGAGGAAGACAAGTGTAGGCAGTTTGAAGACAAACTGAATATGGAGATTATAACGAGACTGACCATTACCAATTTAAGTAGCTTTACTAAGCTAAGAGCTGCCTCAATCCGAATTGAATAGTTATTGAAAGATAGGCAAGGAGAGTACAGGAAGGAGTTCAGAATGAAGAGGTAGGGTGAGTGCCAAGCTGATTTTGGCAGGAGATTTAGTAAATGCCAGAATAGATCATTCCAATCACATACTAGATAAAGACAGTCAAGATTTAGACCGAAAGGTGGTTTTGTTTAGGCTGGTAGTAGTAGAGGCCAAGTATTTGGTGGGCAAACACAACAAATACCTAGTTGTGCCACTGTGGAAAGAAATATGGTGGAGTATGTTGGAGGTTAACAGGAGCTTGTTGACATTATGGCTCTCATTAGCACCAGCTTAAAGACTATCCTGCAACCTTTGGAGCACAGTCTAGAGTGAGAGGGGGATCAGTGACTGAGGCTACTATCTAGCAAAGTAGAGCTAGTGGAGCAGGATAGAGATGTAGATGTAGACGCAAAACTAGTTCAGCAAGTTCTAGTATTAGGACTGAGGTGTTGAGTAACTAATCACAGTCTCAAGCCAGGATCTTTGCCATCACCAGACAGGAGGCACAGAACTCCCCAGATGTTGTTGCGGGTGTGTTAAATGTTTTTCAATTTAAGGCATTTGTATTATTAATTCTAGAATCCACACAGTCATTCATTGCACCACATCTGACATCTAAACTGCATTGTGAGAGAGAGGTGATGAAATGTGACTTAGAAGTGAGTACCCCAGTAGGAAGTACTACAATGAGTGGGGAACACTGTAAAGGGTGTATCATTCAAAATGATCAGACAGAGTTGAAGGCCAACTTGATAGTATTGTAGTTAAAGAAGATATCTTAAATTGGGTATGGTCTAGCTTACTATACATAGGGCAGTAATGAATTGTTATACTAAGGAAGTGACTATTGAATCCCCTAATCAACTAACGGTGATATTTTAATGTATTAGTCAATCAATGCCAATTACGTTGATGTCCTCAATGAATGCTCTCATACTGATTCGAGGTGGATGTGAGGCTTATTTAACTTATGTAACTGATACTTGAACTGAATATATTGTTGGGATATTCCTATTGTTAGGGATTTCTCAGATGTGTTCCTTACTAAATTACTAGGTTTACCCCCAGAAAGGGAGATGGAGTTTATAATTGACTTAGTTCCAGGTACTACTCCTATATTGATTCCTCCATATAGGATGGCATTGTTGGATCGAAAACATAAGCATACAAGATTTGGCAAAAACGGTATATTTCAAAACTTTTTCCAAAATCAAAACGTAGCAAAAACCACATAACCAAATCAATATGTTTCAGCCATATATGATACAGTATAAGGGAAAACAATGAACATAAGAACAAGATGAAAATTATACTAACTCTTTGCTATAGCTTTGTCCTTGCTTTTGTATGCTCTCCTTGTCAATGTATCCTCTCCTTGTCATTTTATCCTCCACCAATTTGATCTACCACTTGGTCTCCTTGGACAACTTGGTTACCAAGATCCTTTGGTGGGAAAGGAGAAAAAACCTTGAAGAGATTTTCCTTAGTTGAAAGAAGCCAAAAATGAGACCCTTCTTATTCAAGTTTCAGTTAGGCTATGCAAGAGAGGAGAGAGTGAGTAAAAAATGCAAGAACCCTTCTTCACCCTATCTCAATTTCGGTTACCATGAAAAGAAAGAAGTGATTTGCATCCAATGCATCACATCATTCTTTAATCAATCATAAAGAAGCCAATAAACAAGACTCTTCTCATTTGTTGAAGATGGCTATATAAAAAGACCAATAACCTAAATGAGACCCTCTAATTTTCGGTTATGGATGAAAGAAGGAAGAGATAGTACATCAAATGCACCTCTTCCTTTCTTTAATCAAATGAATGCAAAAAGCTTACATTACATGCCATCATTAAAAGACAACCATTAAACCATTTAATGATAAGATCATTACTCCATTTAATGATGATAAAGTATGATAAAAACCATTTTTAATTTAGCAATTCAATGCTAAATGTGTAGCTGCACATTTACGTATAAAAAACCGAAATATTCCCTCCTTCTTTCTTTAATAACTTTGTTTCAATTTAGTTAATCTAATTAATCAAATCAAACCAAAGTCAAGCCTAATATTAAATGTTCATTTGGGCTTTCAATTAAAGTACGTCCAACATGTTAGACCCCGTTTTTGGAGTCCAAGTATCGTTCTGATGCCAAACAATGATGGTGCTGGGGTCACGACACCTATTACGAGGCTCTGATTTCTCAGAAAAATTTCAAGCTTTGAAATTTTTTTTTAGCTTCAACAGTGGCGGGGTTTGTCGCGACGAATGTCTGGCTTTGCCGTGGGGAAGTATAATGGTCAAGTAAATGATCCTTTGGGAAAGGTTTGCGATGGCGTACTTTGGGCCTCACTGCGACGAAACCTTCTGACAAAACCCAAACCACCAACATTCAACACAAAATATACATACATTCCTACAATCCTTCTAACATAACCATTTAGCAAAGAAATTAACTATGAACAAATACAAATGAAACTTCTTCAATTCATCATTTCATTAGTAAACATAAAAGTTTGAAAAACTTTATTTACATATCAAAAGCCACACTATTGGCTGATTACAAAATACAAAATGCACATGATACAATTGAATGCTTATGCTTAATATGATTCTAAATACCAAAGTTTCTGAACTAACTTAAATACTAAATGTAGCTATCTCGGAGTTACCAAATGCCTTGCAAGGTTCACAATTCTCTTGTTCTGCTTTTTCTTCACCTGCGAAGTGGGAGGTAATGGGGTGAGCTGCGAAGCTTAGTGGCTTATACGTTTATAGCCATTGGCAATAAGCCATACAATTCAACATATACATATATATTCATTCATATACATTTTTAACTCATTTTAGCTAACAAGTCAACCATCCACAAATTCTAACTCAAATATTCACAATCAAGGATGCTATCACTTAAAACATACCATGTACATTTAAGCATAAAAATATAACATTCAATTATGTCGAGTATTATGTATCATACTCGACAATTCAGAGATGCAATGCACAAACAAATGGCTCGAGGGTTCCATGGAAATAAAATGGAGAAATCGAAGTTTATACCATGAACAGAATGAGTCCATTTTTCGAAGCTCATATGCCACAAGTGGGCATCCGAGAAAAGGCTCTTGTCAACGTATACGTGATGCACAAAATGGTTCATATAAGCATATAATTGTTTTATCATATGCTCATACTTTCATGCTTTTCTATCCTTTCCTTCATACAAAATGCCATGACATATTTCAATAGCATAACTTGATCATAATTCATAAATCACAATGAATTTTCAACAATCACAAAAATTCATTATAAAACAAGCTAACATACAATACACATGTATTAAAATCAAGCACTTTAGCATATACTCACCCCTAAGACAAACTTGCCTATATTACACAATAACCATAAATATATTACCCACCTAATTTCGCTTGACAATCCAAGCTCAATGTTTTCTTTCCTTTTGATCTCAGATAGGGCTTGCTTGGTTTCCTATAACAAACTAAGTTCTCATTTAAACAACATTTAAAGGAAATTCATAAGGTTTCAATAATCAAAAATGCTAAAATTAAACTATAACCCCTTCAAAATCCATACTTTCAGGTCCACTTTCCATGATCTTTATGATCAGATAAATGAAGAAATTTGATAACACTTCCTTCTAGAAACATATTCCCCATTGTCTTAAGTTTCCAATGACACCAAAATCATTCAATTTGGTTCAGAAATCCAAAACTTATACTCCAAACATGCTGGGACTATCCTTATACTAAAACAATATTCTATACTTAGCTTCCATCCAAACATTGATATCCTTATAGGCTGAATTTAAACTTCATTTCTTCACACAACTTGTATCTATATGTCTCTAGTTTACTCCAAATTAAAAATCACTCCATTTGGATAACTACACAAAAAGTTGTGGTTAAAATACCAAAATATGTTTGGTGCTAGAAAGTTCGTCACGACGAACTTTTCCAAAAAGGAAAAATTCGCCCGAAAAACACCAGTTTGTCGTGACGAACCCCTAAGTTGGTCGCGGCAAACGTCACCCCTCAAAGTTAGCCACGGCAAACTAAGGAATGTTCACCGCGGTGAATTTTAACAGAGGAAATGCAGAACATTTCATTTTCCAGATTTTTCTTCCCACCTCACACAAATAACCCATCTTAAACATAAACCATCCCTTCTACTTCATTTCCAACTCCATTTCAACCCAAAATCATTCACAAATACATCAAAATCTATCTTTGATCATTAACCCTAAAAGATTAAAACATTTTCATCAACAACTTC
>JANIPM010003185.1:0-10329 GCA_027478405.1 Erythroxylum cassinoides | reverse complement strand
TACGAGATCCGAAAAGTGGACTCGTTTCGTTCACGGTGTAAATTTTGATTTCACCGTTTTGTTTCACGGAACCCTCGAGCCATTTGATTGTGCATTTGCATTTTGACATGTTAAGTATGATGTAACTTGTGTGTTATGCTTGCATGATGAATTTCATCACATGTGTTTAAAGTGATGATGCATTGGATGATGATTTATGATGTTTACGAATTGCTTGATTAGTGGTGAATTTTGGGAGATATGTGTTATATGGATTTCAATGTGAGTTTTACAAAGGAAATAACTATTTCAATGGTTTTTGCTTATTTCTTGGTTATAAACGTGTTACCCACGAGCTGTCAGCTCACCCCCTTTCATTCCCATCTCTAGGTGATGAGAAAGAGATCGGGTGAAAGAAAGTGAAGGCATTCGTTTGATTATGCATATGTTGTATTTTTAGTTATATTGATGCAAAAACTAAGACTTTGGACATATGTTGAGAATTTTGGGGTTTTGTATCTTTTGTATTCGGATTTTTAATATTGATGATGTAATATGGCTTGGAATGCCATTAAAGTTTGTAAACATTTATCCTGTGATGTTAATGAAATATGGATTTGTGTATGGACATGGAATATTAATATGTATATGGATTGATGATGATGAATGTTGAGCAAAAAGGGTTGGTATATATATACATATATATTTGCATAAGTGAGACATTATGGAAATGAAAGATAGGATTTTGTGGATGATGAGAATTGGACGCAAGTGATGAATGAAATGAGTAGATATTAGAGAGTTTAATGGAAAATTATTGATAGTTGAAATCGTTATGAATGATATTGCAATAGAGGAAGCGAATTTGAGAAAATTCTCAAATTTTCATGAGGGTAAATGTGTGTTCTATTTTTAGGAGAAAATTGGACTGATTTATATGTAATTAGACAAAGTGGTCTTCATGAAAGTTGTAGCTTGTCGTTCGATCTTTCTAACGGTTTAAAGTATGTGATTTTCCGATATCGGAGCTGGACGTTATGATTATTTGAAGTTTGGATGTTGTTTAGGGTGAACTTCAGGACAGCCGCATTGATGTGAAATTTTGACCCATATAGAGGTAGAAATTGCTTTTAAGTTATTCATAAAAGTTGTAGATTATTGTTTTATCTTTCCATTGATATAAAGTATACAATTTTTTGACATTGGAGATTAGAGTTATGACATTTAGAAGTATGTGATTTTTCATGGTATGGGCATCCGGGACAGTTGCATTGGTTTAAATTTTAAACCCTTTTTAAGGCAAAATTTGTTTTTGAAGTCTTCATAGAAGTTGTAACTCTAGAAGTCTTCTTTAAAATTCCTTTTAAATCACCTTAATCCGATATTTGTAGCAAACGTTATGCCTATTTTACTAATCAGGCCTGATGTAGAAAAGCAAAGGAAGAAGAAGGAAAGCATGTCGCGACCGCGACAGCTCGCACTCACGAAATGGCACATCCGCACTACAATTCGTGACCGTCACGCGAACTTGCACGTCGGCGTCATAGTTCGCGGTTGCGACAAGTCGCGATCGCGAACTTGCACTGATTCTTCCCTAACCTAACCTCTCTTCACTCTTTTGACCGTAACTTTTTCGTCCGACCTTCGATTGACCTGATTTTTAAAGCGTTGGTTTTATAAGACATTCCTATACCTTTCCATAAAAATTTGTAGGTTTTGATATTAATTTAAAAAAGATGTATTGAATCAAAGTGAGAAAATCGGTTAGAAGAGTATGAGTTGGATATTTTTCTGAACATGCTTCATTATTTTGGTGATATCTCAATCTGTAGAGATCCAATTGAGTTGATTCTTATTTCAAAATAAACTAGAGACATGGATCTACAAATGTTCTGAAGGAATTGAATTTTAATTCGGCACCTAAGACTTTCAGTTTATGGAGTGAAGTTGGGTATAGTGCCTAGTCTCGGTTTAGTAATAGTTCGAAAGTATTTGGGCCATAACTTTTAGAGTTTTAAACCAAATCGAACGTTTTTTATGTCCTTAGAAGCTTAATGAAAAGAGGAACATATATTATGAAGAAGTCCTTTTGAATTCCCTTTTTAAGATGTTCCAAAATCTATTCGGAAATAAGTGAGATGGTACTTTTGTTGACGTTTGGCTTGGTATGGGCACACCTTCCTTGGGAGATGTGCATCCAGATGTCACGTAGGACGTCGAGCACGTGACTCTCAGGGGTTGGGGTGTAACACCCCACTCCCGTAAGACCCAAACCCGACATCGATGGTGATATCCGAGTCCGTGTCCTGCGAGAGTGGCGTGCTACATCACTCTTTCAAATCACAGTATTTTTTTTTTAAACAAACATACACTAACATCATATTATGCGGAAAACCATTCACAAAAACATAACTGATAAAACATTGACCACGAGGGTCCTCTGGTAAAAATTACACCATAATAAGATCCCAAAGTCCTCTCACTAATGCAAACGCAACTGATCCCGACCTCTTCTATCTCACTCCAGCGATCATATTACGTCCGTTGCCTAACGGGGTATTCTTCCGAGTCCTGAAAAATAAAAGTAAATTTTGGGTGAGTTTTACGAACTCAATGAGTGACCATCATCGATGGTCCCCTCAATCAGGCAACAATATCAACACATATCATGTTTTCACATTGCCGCCCATTTGATCACAATTCACAAGTCATGTACGTTTTAAACTTTATTTCCTACACTTTCATAAGATTACGCATTCGAACTTTTATGAAAATCCGCATCCATATTTGATACATACATTTCACACTAACTGCCTATTTATTATTGCTGTGACCAAGTGCCTAAACTATCCCATTGAAGGGCTCATTAATATCTGTCCCTTATCTGACAGTGGATACAGGGCTCATTAACATATTGAGCCTGAGGCTCTAATCACTTATGAGCTCAAAGCTCGTTTTCACACATTGAGCTCAAAGCTCTGGTCGGTGGCAACTCGAGTCAACAGCCAATATATTTCATGCAACAACAAACATATCACAACTTGTTATAATTTCACAATTTGAAAATAACCCATAAACATATTCAGATCAGTAAATGGCATTCTGCTAGATAGTGAATCATTATACCAAATCAAATATAGCATGTAACACTTTTTCTATTTAATACGGTGTTGTGACCGAGCACCTGAACTGTCCCTAAAAGGGCACATTAATCATTGAGTCATAGGCTCTGAAACTGTCCCTTTAAGGGCTCATTGATAACTATCCCATTAAGGGCTCATTGATAACTGTCCCATTACGGGCTTATTGATCGTTGAGCTATAAGCTCGATAACTGTCCCATTAAGAGCTCATTGATAACTGTCCCATTAAGGGATCATTGATCGTTGAGCTATAAGCTCTGTAACTGTACCATTAAGGGCTCATAGATCGTTGAGCTATAAGCTCTGTAACTGTAGCTGCTCCGGTCACAACTATTACTTACTGATTACGTATCCGAGCATAAACGGCATATACCACAATTCAATCACTTATATTCACACATGCATGTATTTCAATCATTTCCAAGTTTCACATTCGGACAATTGACTCACAAGTTGTCACATTAAGAACACAAAATCACAATTTCACATAATTTGACACACATAATAATTGGAGGACCGTCTAGGTCACTCACCTGACTTCCGCGCTAACGTCTGGAAGTCTCGGCAACGTCGGTGGCTGATGTTCCAAATGTGCCTCTATCACAATTCAAACACTCATTTTCAACACACTATTTAATCAAAAACAATCATTAATGCACATGTAGTGAGTTCACAATGTGTACTATGCACTTTCATGACATTCCGGCATCATCCTAAAAATTCCCATCATAGCCTTTCCCCACTATCAGAACTCAATTGACACTAAAATCGTTCACTTGATTCAGGAAATTCCTAAATTAAACTCCAAATAGATACGGACTATCTTTTTGTCGAAACCACATTTTACACTACACTTCCCTCCAAAATTGAGAACTTAAAAAGACTGATCTAATACTTTCCTTTTTCATAAACATATAGACCCTTGTCTCTAGTTCAAACAAATCTGAAACTATCTCAATTGAGTATCGGTACAAAAAGTTATGGCTTAAAAACCAAAATATACTATCTGGGAACAGTAGCTCGCCGCGGCAAAATCCAAACACTCGTCGTGGAGAGGGCGCAAGTGTGCGTCGCGGTGTGCCTACGCTGCAACGTGCACCGCGGCGTGCATACTCGCCTGCGCCGCGACATGCACACTTACGTGCACTGCAGCGTGCACGCTTGCGTGCGCCGCGGCGTGTGCATGAGCACATCGTGACGTGTGAGTCGCGAAAGCCTCTCGAATCCTGATTCCTCAACAATTTCAATCCAATCCTCTCATTTCAAAACATAAATCATCTAGACACTAAAACATCACTTATACATCATCTTCAACTCATTTTAAACCAAAATCATTCATTTACAAAGCATCAATATTCATCCCAAAATCGAAAACCCTAAACCAACATATACATAACCCATTCTATCACTTTTAACACTAAACACATGAATCAATCAACAGATCAAGAGGAAAGAAGCTTGAACTTACTTGATTTGGCTTTAGAAATCCTTAAGCTCATCATAATTCCCCCAAAAGTCCAAGCCTTTCTCTCTCCCTCTTCTTCTTCGACGGCTTCCTCCTCCATTCTCAAGAAAAATCCATATTTTCCTCTTTTTATACCCTTAAGAAGGGTGAAATACCCATTCTATCCCTTTCCCTTTTACCTTAAGACTTAAAACCTTAAGTGTCATACCCAACATGCCCTTATACAAATTCTTTTAACTTTACTATTTCAATTTCGAAAATTTCGACTCTTAGGAACCGAATTGGAATTTCAATTCTTTCAGGATTACCCACTTTCATGCCTATCAATTTCCAATTCGATAAATTCATTCACTTTGATTTTTCCATAAATTTCTCCAAATTTCAATGGCTCATACTAAAACAAAATTCCTAAATCATATCTTTAATTTAAGCACCAATTGGACAGTCATTCCCAGTACCGAAAATCTCATCGATACCCACTTCGTAAATTTATGCAGGAAACCCATAAATCACTCCAATTCAATTTTTCAAAAACAAAGTTCACATTTTTCACAAAGACACATAAGCCGGGAATTGTCACGAGTGCATGTACAATCATGTGCATTTGCCAAATGTACAATCATATCCATATAGAGGCCAATTTATGCATGCAAAATACACACTCACAACCTGATCCAAATTTACCACTTTAGCCTTCCCATCGGTGATGGGATGTTAAATAGCATCCCAAGCCCAAACTCAATTCTTCTTCAAAAAATCGATAAGTAGAGATAAGAGGGAGTAATATCCTTTGATGAACTTACAAAAGTAGTTAATGAGGCCAAGAAAGAAGCGTAACTCAGACACCTTCTTTGATGGTTCCCAATCATTTATGACTTGCACTTTGGGCTTGTCCATCTTTAGCTTGCCTCGTCCCACAATGTGCCCCAAAAACATGACTTTATGTTGTGCAAAAGCAAATTTCTCCTTCATGTACAACTTATTTTCCCTTAATACTTGAAAAACTTGTCGTAAGTGCATAATATGCTCTTCCAATGTTTTGTTATATACCACAGTATCATCCAAATACACCAAAAAAAATTTATCCAAGAAGGGTTGTAACACTTGATTCATAAGGGTCCAAAATGTGGCAGGAGCATTAGTAAGTTCAAAAGGCATTATTAAGAATTTAAAGGAATCGTACCTCATAACACTGGTAGTTTTTGGCACATCTCCCTCTGCAATCTTTACTTGATAGTACCTCGATCTCAAATCAAACTTGGTAAACCATCTTGCTTCACCAAGTTGATGGAACAAATTAGCAACGAGGGAAATGAGATATTTGTTCTTGACGGTGATCTTATTGAGCACTTTATAGTCGATGCACAATCAGAGTGACTTTTGGTGCTTCCTTTAGAAAAGTACAGGTGCACCATATGGAGCCTTTGATGGTTGGATGTATCCTGCATCCAACAACTCCTTAAGTTGCCTCCTCAATTCTTCAAGCTTGGGAGGCGTCACTCAGTAGGGTACTACCGTGAGTAGACTTGCACCTTGCACCAATTTGATTTTATGATCTACCTCTCACTTTGGTGGGAGTTTCTTTGACAACTTCACAGGCATCACATCCTTATACTGCTCAAGAACATAAGCAATCTCCTTGGGTAGTTCACTTTATGTAGTTTGCTCGTCTTCCTTAAGTGCCACAAAAAATGTGGGTTATGCCTTTTTCCCTCCCTTAGCAAGGTGTATGGCCGAAAGTTGCTCGACTCGTAGACTTACTTCGCATGACAAAGACACATTGTGTGCATTATCCTCCTCCAAAATGCACATAGTATTGGCGAAGGGAATTGGCACGACCTTGACACCATTAATAAACTATATGCTAAGCACAATTGGATAATCATCCATAGGAACAATTGAAAAATCAACAAGGCTAGACCACTCACCTAGGCAAACCTTACTGCCACGAGTAACTTTAAAGGTCAACTTTAGCTCGGAGTTCACCACTTTAAGCCATCCTTGGTCTTTGTTATATTTGAGGCCCAATCAGTTAACTTCCTTTACTTAGAGGAAGTTTTGAGTAGCTCTGGTGTCAATTAAGGCTTTTACAACATTGTCACCCACCTTGAATTTCATGAATAAACATCCCTTCTTCTCAGACTTGGGCACCTCATCTTTAACTTTGATGACATTTAGGATTTGCAATCTTGGTTTCTTCGTGATGCTATTGCTCCTCCCCTTCTTCAATCAAGGAGGAGAGCTTTCTCTTCTTCTGGTATTCCCTTGTCTTGTGTGGTCCCTCATAAAAGAAGCATTTAATTGCTTTTCCCCCTTTGTCCTCCTTATGACCACTCTCCTTAAGCTTGCTATACTTGTGGGAGCCCTCTTTGCTTTGATGATTGTTTCCCCCACTCTTTCCTTTGTCACCCTTGTCTTTGTTAGACTTAGGTTTCTCGGGCTTCTTGAACTCAATAAGTAACTCAGCAATGGAAATAGCGGTGTCAAGGTCTTGTGCACCATAATAAAACCAAAGAGTGTTTCCTTGCTTGGATAGTTGGGGATCTTCAAGAGCACTTCAGAGAACTCCTTCACGTAGTCTCAAATGCTCCCTTTTTGTGTGAGAAGTCATAGCTTGGCTCTCGACTCTAACTCTACATTCTTGGGTTATAATTGCCTCTTGAGTTCCTTCTTGAACTCATCCCTTGTTTCTATGGTGTAAGTTCCCCTCTCAATATCACCTTGCCTTCTCCTTCACCAAACCATCGCGATATCCTCAAGGTAGAGAGTGACATTGTCAATCTTTTTAGCATCTTCCATAACACCAACTGACTTGAAGTATTGCTCTAATCTATAAAAGAAATTATCAATCTCCTTTACGTTCCTTGACCTACCATACGCCTTTAGCTTTATAACGTCCACCTTTGAAGGAGTAGTGACTACTGTGGTCATGGCATTGCTTTCCCTTTGAGCAATTTCCCTTTTACAAAGGACTAGCTCATCGACGACCTTCACAAGCCCTTCTTTGAGGTAGAGAATCTCATATTGAAGAGACTCCTCCAAGGTCTTCACTTGGTCTAGACATTTGGAAGCACCAACGTTCAAGGAACCTTGCATCTCCCCTTAGTACTCTTCTTTCCCCTTCTTAAGTTCCTCAATGAGTTGGTCTACCTTCTCAAACTTCTCGTACCTTCTGCTACTGCAAATTCCACCTTTACGAGCCTTCCATTGATGTCCACTAAGACTTCCTTAAACCTTGATCTCTCCCTACCAATTTTCCTCTCCTCTCCAACATTGGTAATCCTACTTGTTCCCGACATCATTACTAGGAAATGATGAACACAACCTTGACTCTGATACCAACTGTCACGGATTTAGTCTTTTTACCAACGAATTGCGCGACATTTTTGTATGTCTCACAACTAAGTCAACCTGTCCCTCTAATGCTAGAAACAAAGATAACACAAGTTAGTAAAGATGTAAGATAAAACAAGGACAAGAATAAGGAAACTTAGAGAATGCTTTGATTGCTTAAGAAAGCTTTATAAGGCTATTGATAGGAACTTCTATGCCTCTTACAAATCAAGATCCTTGGGTATTTATAGCCTTCTTCCTCCTAAATAGATGGCTAGGGTTCATTTGATCAAAGGGCTCACATTCACCATCTAAAATTCTCTACAACTATCTACATGTTTAAGTATAATCTACAATTATCTACAAGGTTTTAGAGTCTTCCACCCATCTCTAGGCTTGTCTTGAACATGGAAAAATAATGTGGAATCTTCTAGAGAATTCTGACTTAGCCTCTCCATCTAGTGGGGAATTTTGCGGTGTGTGACACTAAGCAAGGGGATAGAGACAAGCAACATTTAGGAAAAGATTCCTTTATTATAGTAATACACACTAACATACAAAAAAGAAGAATTATTAGGGGACATTAGGTCCCAATAATATTCCTAAAAGATAAGAATATGCTAAAAAGATAAAAAGGAATCTTTCTAGCAAGGAAGTGTAGAGAGAGACATCATATTTTTCCAAGGCTTGGATAAAATTGTTGAGTTCTGTATCAATCCAAATAGGAAGCCATAGGTCCTAGGTGATAGATGGATAATTGACTATATTTTGCCACCGATTTTTGATGTTTTTGTTAGATATTTTATATTTTTATAGTATATTTGGTACTTAAATTTCTCCAAGTGTGTTTACAGGTAATAATTGCCTTCATGGATTTAAAGGAGAGGAATTCAAACGAAAACGCAGCTTAAAATAGAAAATTAGCAATCTAGAAGCAGTGCATGATTGTGCACTTTTGCACGCCCCTGCACTTTTACTATATTTGACTATTTACAATTATGCATGTGATGTCCATAAACATGCACATGATTGTGCATAACCCAAAATTCTAGGTTTTCATATGAATTCAACATTTTAGAGGTAATAAAGAAGAGGAAACGGTCGGTGTTGTTTTGAGGAGTTCAAAGATGATTCTAGAGGTGATTTGGAGCTTCAAGAGTGGAATACATAAGATTTATATCAACAGATCCCTCATAACACAAGATCAGACACCTTCATTGTTAGAATACATGATAGAGAACAATTAGGGAGATTTAGAATTATGATTATGATGTTTTCTATCATATTTTTTGTATATATAAATATGATTTCGCGTTCGCCAATATATAATTAAATTTTATTAGTATTTAGGATAGATGAACCTTAGTTGAATACTTTAACATGTTTTGATTCTTTTGTGAATGCAATTGTGTTTGTTGATTATTGAAATCCAATTATCTGTTTTATTTATTGCCTATTAATATAATTTTTAGACTTTAATTTGATTTCATACTTTGTGATTGAGAAATCCTAGGTTAAATAGATATACGATAGTTGGAAAGAGTTGTTTGCAATCATAGAGATAGTACAACATAAATCTTCTCGATTAGGGTCAAACCTAATAGAGAGATTTAGAATATAGCAACGCAATCCTATAAGTTTTAACCTGAGTAATTCGGTTAGAGACCATAGGATTAGTTATTAGTAGACTCAAGGTCAACTACTAACATACCTTAGGAATCTCCACAGTCTAATAAATCAACAACATAATTGCATGACAAATAATCAATTGATTAAGGATTTAAGGGGATTCGAAGCCTAGGTACTAATTTTCTGATATTGGTAATTACTTTTAGTGTCGCCAATCCTTTACTTTAATTTGTTCTACTTGTTCACTTTATTTGCTTAATTTTAGTTTCTTAAGTTAAACACCATAATCAATATGTAGGCTAAATAATGGAACAACAGGAATTACTAGTACTTACCATCCTTATGGGATCGACCTGTATTTTCCAGTACTAGCTACAACTGCACTGTGTACTTGCGGTTTTAAATATTGACTAACACGCTTCAGGGTTAACCAAGTTTCAGCGTTGTTGCCTAGGAAGGTGATATTAGGGACACTTTAGTTTTATTAATATAGTTAAACAAAGATTAACTATAGTATAGATTTTTATCTATTTTTACTCAAAATAATGTATTACCAAAATTATTAAATTTCAATATAACGTTATTTTAAAATAATGAGTAAAAACTAACAAAACATAATAAAAAGAGTTATATGATATTATAAAAATAAAATTTAAAATATGATAATTAAAATAAGAAATAGTCAAATCACATAGGTATACAATTTTCTATTAGCCTTTTTTATATGAAAATTATTGAAAACGTCAACATTAGCCATTGGACATGGGAAAATAAAAATGTT
>JANIPM010003155.1:0-10332 GCA_027478405.1 Erythroxylum cassinoides | reverse complement strand
ATGGAAGAAGATCTCTGAGGCCACAAAGGCATTTTACTATCAGGAGTTTGAGGTACAATAAGCGATAAATATTTTTTTTTCTTTTTGTTGTATACATTCATCACATACATATAAATAGATTATAATTAGTTGTCGAATTTTTTCTTTTTATTTTCATAAACATTTTTACTGGAGTTCTGAATTTGAAGGGATAATACATAGTGTATGGGAGTCGTGAGCTCGTACACGTTATCGCGATTTCATTAATCAGATACACAATGCTGGTATACGACCCTCTTTTATTTCTGAGTCCACTTGGGGTCGTTGGTTGGAGTACTAGAGATCACCTGAGGCAATGCGCATATTGGGTCGTAATTCCACCAACCGACGTGGTAGGAGAGGGGTAGATAGTCTTCCCGTTCATACGAGAGGATCAATTACTCACCGCGAGCATGCAGAAAGGCTTATAAATATATTAATTCTAAATTTTTTCTTTGCTATATTTAAATGTAAATTGATGTGTGAATTTTGTGATGAACATATACATGTAGTATGCCTAATGATTATGACCATGTGGAGTGATTTGCTGGTGTCATTTATAGCTGTGTTGCGTACTTTACTTTCTTGAACGGGGGGTAATATCATAAAAACAGACGAGACACTGCCGAAATTTTTATAAATTCTCGTTTAACTTATTACTTTTTATTGTTATGCAGGAAAAGTCTATGGGTGTTAGACCTACACCCCATCAGTTGTTCTTGCATACTCGTATTAAGAAACATGACGGTGTCACATTCGTCAACAGCCGATGTCGAGGACTAAATGTATGTGAACTTCATAGTTTAATATTCAATCTTAATAATTGTCACTTACTAATTACAATATAAGCATTGCCTCTTAATAGGACCAAATACAACCAACAATTGGGCAACAGACGCAGGATGCATAACCTGTTGATGAGACCCAGCTATATTTTGATGCAATGGGTGGTAGGGACAGTCGGGGAAGGATCTTTGGCCTAGGCTTATGTGCCAACACATTTTATTCACACTCCTCTACTATGTCCACAACAGCAGCATCTAGTTTAGAGCTGACAACGCGACGTATCAATCAGCTTGAGTCTGCAGTTCAGACGTTGACGAAGGAAATCCATAAGCTCCAAAATGACATTGACCAAATAAGAGCGAGGGAAAGAGACTCACATAAGCCAAGCTCACCAGGACAATAGAATTGTTGTTGTCATTAATTTGGTTTTCATTTATGTAAACTGCAATGTTTTAATTATCAGTTACAAAAATCATTTAACTTTCTTTATAAACAAATTCCGTGGGTTCAAAATTCCAAAACTTATGTAACGATAATATGTAATTGTTCAAATTGAAATCAAATTTCACGACCTAATTTTAGAAAAATTGTCATTCAACAACACATGTATAGGGAATTAAAGGTGACTTCAGTGATCTAACAGCTTCTACCTTTGGATTAAGCATTTAAGGGGAGCTTGCAATTACCAACGGAAATAAAACCGTCTGTAATGTTTGGTAGGAATTTACCGCCGGTACTGTCGGAATTAAATCCTTGTATTTACCGACGATTCCGTCTGTTAATTCCTACCAAATATACCGACGGCTCCATCGGTATATTCCTCCAAACTATACCGATAGTTCCGTCGATATATGAATACCGATCGCATTGTCCTATCGTCAGTAAAATATACCGATCGTGGTCGCACCGACGTTTCGCTCCATCACACAATTCTGTCGGTAAGGTTACTTACCGACGGAATTTCCTCTTTTTCCGCTGGCAATTTTCATCAAAAATTACCTTTCTTCTTGTAGTGTTATTGCTCTAATGGAAGGTCTTATTTTCTTCTTCCTTTTTCCCTTCTTGAGAAACCTTAAATTTCCTTTTGAAAGCCAAACGAAGATGAAACCTAGTTTCTTTTCTTCTTTCTTTCCTCTCTTCTCCACCAAACTCTCTCCTTCTTCTCTCTTCTTTTTGTTTCTTCTCTCTCAATTTCGTTCTTGCTTCTTCCTTAAAAGCAAGCCTACACTTCTTATTTCAATTTTGCCATTAATGATTGAGAAATGTCCAATTTGCCCTTCCTTTGATGCCTTATAATCTTAATGCTTAAGTGTTCTTCCCAAAATGCCCTCATACATATATACTCTTACAAGACTACTTTATTTCAATTGAACCATATGATAAAATCCTACAATCATTTACATACTGCTAGCTCCAAAATAATCCATCAAAACCTCATAATTAACTAGTCTTTCCATATTTATCCTTCTTTTGTCTTTATAACTAATACCTTATACTTCTAACACCTTAACTAATGATCATGGAAAACTTGAAGGAATTTGATAATACTTCCTTATACAAAAATATTCCTCATTGTCTTAAGTTTCTAAAGACACCAAAATCATTCAATTTGATTTGGAAATTTGAAAGTTATACCACAAACATTTCCAAACTATTCTTATACTGAAACAATATTCTGTGCTTAACTTCCATCCAAAAATTGAAATTCTTAGAGACTGAATTAGAACTCAATTTTATTAGACCAAATGTATCCATATCTCTCTAATTTAATCCAAATCAAGAATCATCGCATTTGGATAACTATAGAAAAAGTTATAGCTAAAACACTGAAGCTTTCTCAGTGAACATGTTTCAACTACATTTTCCAGCTTATGACTTCCAACATTTCACATACAATTTTTTTAACTTCCAAGGAAAGTATGGGGTCCAACATTATTTTTTTGGGATAGTTCTTAGAGATCTTTGTGATCAAGGTTTATTAAGGTTCAATCTTTTTATAATTCTCGAAAGTATTTCATCTCACTTTTAGCTATTGAATATTTTTCTACTTGTCGTTCTACTACGTGTTTTCATTGTAAAATGAAGCTCTAATATCAAATTGATGTAATAGAAGAAATATCAAATAGTAGCTAAAACTTACAAAACTAGGAAATATAAGATGTTGAGTATTATTAAGCTACTAGATTTCATATTTTAGGTCTATATTTCAACTTAGGTTATTGGAATTTAAAGTTCAGATTAGTTGGATTTTAGGGTTTTATTTGTTGAAAATTGAGCTAAAATTTTAGAGTTTGATATGATAGGAATTTAGGATTTTGGTTGCTAAAATTATGTTGAAATTATTATAATTTAGTGAAATAAATAAGAAATGGAGGATAGGGAACTAAAAATCACTCATATAATATAAGAATCACTATTAGAAGAAAGTAACATTTGTAAACTAAATTTTGTAAAAAAAAATGGATATCTTATTAATGAAAGGTTTAGTATGCACATATTTATAGAGAAGTTCCTATAACATTTATTATAGTAATATAGGTTTCCCAAAAAAATTATATCCTATTATAGGATAAAAAGTTAACTAAAAGATTTCAAATTCAAGTCAGAGTATTTGACGTAAAGAGAAATATGATGGTGAAAAAGTTTAGGCTAGCACAAAATACATCAAAATTTGCACAATAAAACAACTAGAAAGCTTATCAAGGAAGGGCTCATAAATGCAATAATAGAGGTTTGTATATAATAGGAGAAAAAAGGAGGAAGAATGAATATATGTGTGATATAAAGTTAGACATGAGTTGGAAGGAGGCTCTAGTGGTGAACAAATTGGTATTAGAAATATTAATTTAGTAAGAGGCATCCTTATAACCCTTAAAGAAGAAGAACGAGAAAAATGACTTTGTGTTGCTATTCTCTTTACTTAAATTAGATATGTAGAAAAGTTATGTAAACTCATCATTGATGGAGAAAGTAGTCAAATATGGTATCGGAGAATATGGTAAGGAAATTAAATTTCCTTTCATAAAAACATCCACATCCTTATAAATTTGTTTGGGTAGATGATTGCACTATATTGGTTAATTGAAGGTGTTTAGTGTCTTTCAAATTAGGAATATATCATGACTCTATTTGATTTGATGTTAGTCATATAAAAGTATCTAATATTTTACGTGTTTGACTATAGTTTTATGATCAAGATGTGTAGAAATTTAAAAATGCTAAATCTTATCAAAGAAACAAGATAATTTTAAAGTTTGTGAAAGTGGACAAGAAAGAAAAGTAAAAAGGAATTAAGAAAAAAATAAATGCCAAGAGAAAACTTCTTAATGTCCTTAAGTAGGGAAAATTTGAAGCTAATAGTAAAGAGAAGGGGATTGTGTTTGAAGTGGTAGTGTTAAAAGTAATACAAACAACATTTGAAATACCTCTTACCTTATTAAAATAAGTGGGTGAATTTCTGGCTGATTTTTCAAACCTTACACTAGATGATTTAATAGGTGAATTACTTTCTTTATAAGATATTCAACATGCTATTAACTCTTGTTGAATGAATCTACTCTCCCAAATCTTTCAACCTATTGAATTGAAGAGATAAGTAAAGGAATCATTTAAAAAAGGATTTATTTGAGAAATTATCACTCTATATGTAGTTTTAGTGATATTGAATCCTAAAAATGATAGAATTTGGTGAATATGCATTGATTATAGGGAGATAAACCATATCATAATAAGGTATAAATTTCTAATCCCTTACCTTGATGACATATTAGGCATGTTAACTAGAGCTAATATCTTTATAAAGGTAGAATTACAAAGTAGGTACTAACTGTAACATCCCACTACCATAAAGTACGTACTGAAATACCCTATGGACATTCCAATACGTACTCTATGGTAGTGGGATGTTACATTTTTGGTATCAGAGTATGGTTTGGCATCCACAGGGACATATAGGAATATTAAACATGAAATATAGTGAGAAATGTGGATAATAATTGAAGTTATTGTCTATATAGGTCATCCACCATAGGTGATCAAGTGGGATAGTTAGCTGACCTCAAATTTGTAGGAGCCAGTAGAGAGTCTTCTATACCTCAACCTGAGGTAATGCCTTCCAGAGTTCTCGAGAGAAGGGAGAGGAGGTACGATAGACTACAAAAGTAGGGGGCTGTGGACTTCTACGGAAGTACAGACCTTGTGGAGGCAAAGGGATGGCTAAAGATAACAGAGAGAGTTTTCGATCAGATGGATTATGAGTTGGACGAGAAGTTCGACTATGTAGTTTCCTTACTGCAAGGCCCAACTTACCAATAGCGGAAGACTATTCCAGGCAATACCACCAAGCTTTGCAATCTGAAGTGGGGAAACTTTTCGAGGACCTTTAGAGAAAGTTATATGCTCAATATCTACCTAGACAGAAAGATGAAGGAGTTTCTAGACTTAAAGCAGGGCAGATTATCAATAGCAGAGTATGAGGTTAAGTTTAATGAGATGATGGGGTATGCTACTACCTTGATTCCTATTGAGGAAGATAAGTGTAGGAGATTTGAAGACGGGTTGAATATGAAAATTTGGACAAGGCTAGCAATCACCAACTTGAATAGTTTTCCTAAGCTCAAAGCAGCCTCGATCCGAATAAGGAAGTTGTTGAGAGATGATTAGGGAGAACATTGGCAAGAGTCTAGAATGAAGAGGGATAGTGAATTTCAGGGTAGTTCTAGCAAGAATTTTAGTAAGCACCATAATAGATCTTTACAACCACCGGCTGGATCAAGATAGTTAGGGTTCAGACAAAGGGGTAGCTTCATACAATCTGGTAGTGGAAGAGGTTCAATGTCAGGTCAGTTACCCAATTATGGGCACTGTGGGAAGAAGCACAGTGGTGAATGCAGGAGATTATCTAGAGCTTGCCTTAGATGTGGCTCTTTTGACCATCAGATTAAGGATTGTCCTACTATTATCAGAGCCTAATCTAGTATAAGAGGAGAATTAGTGAGTGAGATTATAGTTTAGCAGAGCCAAGCTAGTGGGGCTAGACGGAGAGGTCAAGGAAAAGGCAGAGTGAGTTCTAAAAGTCCTACTATCAGGACTGAGGTTCAGAGTAATAGAGAGTAGTCCTAAGTCAGAGTGTATACTATGACTAAACAGGAGACTCAGGATTCTCTAGATGTTGTTGCAGGTGCGTTGTTTATTTTCGATTATGAAGCATTTGCATTACTAAATCCTGGATTGATGCATTGTGATAGAGAATAGTTGAAATATAGATTAGAGGTGAGTACACCAATTGGTAGTACCATAGTAATAAGAAAAGTCTGCAAGAGATGCTTGATTTGAATTAAACAGGTAGAACGTATTAGGAAGCTTCAAGGAATGTATCAGAAATTCAAAGTTTCCTAGGATTGGCAAGATATTATCAGAGGTTTGTTGAGGGTTTTTCGTTAATCTCAGCCCCTCTGACTAAATTTTTGAGGAAGAATGTTGTCTTCAGATGGAATGATGAATGTCAAAAAAGTTTTGAGAAGTTTAAGCAACGATTGACTATGACACTAGTGTTAATTATTCCATCGAGAACTGGAGGATATGTAGTATACAGTGATGCTTCGCATTAAGGATTGGGATGTGTATTGATGCAGTATAGCAAGGTGATAGCTTATGCATTGAGACAACTAAGGTCTCACGAGATTAATTACTCGGTACATGATTTAGAGCTTACTAAAGTTGTTTTTATTCTAAAGATATGGAGACATTATCTATATGGAGAGACATTCCAGATATACACTGATCATAAGAGTTTGAGGTATCTGTTAAGTCAGAAAGAACTAAATATGAGACAAAGGAGATGGATAGAGTTATTGAAAGATTATGACTATACGATTGAGTATCATCCTGGGAAAGCTAACGTGGTAGCTGATGCATTAAGTAGGAAGTCCAATAGTATTGTGGCTCAAGTACAGTTATCGAGATTACCGAGCTTAGTTCATTTGAGAGCACTGAATGTTAAATTGAATTTGGGGCAGAATGAAGCATTAATTGCTACATTAAAGCTGAGGCCGATGTTACATGATAAAATCATAAAAGTATAGAGAAAAGATCCTGAAATGGTGAAACTGATTAAGAAAGTTAAGATGAATCCAGATTCTGAATTTAAATTGAGAGATGAGACACTGTGGTTAAAGCAGAGGTTGTATTTTCCTAATATGGATGACCTATGGAAGGAAATCTTAGAGGAAGCTCATATGGCCGCTTATGTTATGCATCCTGGTACCACCAAGATGTATAACATACTGAAGCAACATTTCTGGTGGCCTAGAATGAAGAAGCATCTAGCTAAGTATGTTGGTAAGTGTATAACATGCTAGCAAGTCAAAGCTGAGCATCAGGCTCCAGTTGGAAAGCTACATTCATTGCCTATTCTGAAGTGGAAATGAGAATGAATTACCATAGATTTTATTATGGGATTGCCTAAGACTCTAAGCCAGAATGATGTTATATGGGTTGTAGTGGACCGATTGACTAAGTCGACCCATTTCTTACCAGTGAGAGAGACTAACTCCCTAGATTAGTTAGCCCGGAGGTATATGAATGAGATGGTTAGATTGTATGGAGTTCCGGTGTCTATTATATTAGATAGGGATCCTAGATTCACTTTGAGATTTGGGAAGAGTTTGCAATCAGTTATGGGAACAAAGTTAAACTTTAGTACTGTATTTCATCCTCAAACTGGTGGATAGAGTAAGACGACAATCAATACTATTAAGGATATGCTCAGAGCATGTGTATTGGAGTTTTAAGGAGCTTAGGATCAGTACATAGCTTTGATTGCGTTTGCATATAACAACCATTATCATAGTAGTATCTGAATGGCACCATATGAAGCATTGTATGGAAGAAAATGTTGATCGCCTCTGTATTAGGATGAAGAAGGCTTAAGAATGGTTGAAGGCCTAGAATTGATACAAGATACTGTGGATAAAGTGAAACTGATCAGAAGTTGAATTAAAGCAGCTCAAGATAGGCAAAAGAGCTATGTAGATCAACTTCGAAGGGATATGGAATATAGTATAGGGGATAGAGTGTTTTTTAGAGTGTGGCCTTGGCGAGGAGTGTTGAGGCTTGCTAAAAAGGGCAAGCTGAGCCCTAAGTATATTAGTCCTTATGAGATCATTGAAAGGATAGGACCTTTGGCATACAAATTAGCCTTACCAAATGAGATGTCTCAGTTACACAATATTTTCCATATGAATATACTCTGAATATACTGATCTGATCTAACATATGTGTTACCGGCTTAAAAGATTGAAGTTACTAGTAATCTAAGTTATGTTGAGGAGCTGATTAAGATAATGGGATCTCAGATCCAGCAGTTGAGAAACCGAGTAATTCCACTAGTGAAAATCCTTTGGAGGAATCACTCGACTTAGGAAGCAACTTAGGAAACAGATGAGCATATGATGAGACAACATCCCCACCTGTTCAAACAATTAGGTAAGAATTTCGAGGATGAAATTTCTTTTAGGAGGGGAGAATTATAACATCTTGTTATCCTCTGTCAGGGGCTAAAACCCTAGAATAGTGTACAAGAGAGGTTACTGAGAAATTAGAAAGTGCATTTCATGCTTATGTATAATATGACATATACACATACATATGAATATTAATTTTTCACATTAAAAAAAGATTGTACATGCATTCATTGACATTTTCTGGGTGAAATTGATTTATAAATGTAAATTGTGGATTTTATTTGTTTTGAAAATTAAATTGGGGTGTATTAAAATTAATTTAGCAATTTTGGTGATATTTCAAATGTTTTGAAAATTTTGAGGTTTTTGGACTAGAAAAAATGTAGAAATAAGAGACAAATGGAAGTGTGACAAGTAGTAGCCTCACATGGATGAAAAATGGCTTACATGCATTGGTGACATGTGGCAATGTATTATTGAAACCCTTGGACACATTTTTGGTATAGAAATTTTTTACAGCACTTGTTCTTCATCGAAAACACTCATCACCAAACTCTCTCCTTGTTCAATTGTTCATCCATCACCGAAACATCTAGTGTTCATGTTTGTGTATTTGGCTTTTGATTCTTACATCAAAGAAAGAACTTCAATCCATATATTGTTTTGTTTCTATTTATTCTCATTTTTATCCATCCACCCAAACCTCCTTGTCCACTCTCCACTGCTGGATTTTTTCTGACTCAAGTAAGCTATGTTTTAAGTTTTATGGGTATTGTGAATGCCATTTTCATGATTTTCTAATATTTGTAAATGGCTGCATGCATGAGTGGTGTAGGAAGAAGCAATTTCGGTGATACAAGTAAAGTAATGGAGTTAAATGAGGGTTAGTGGGTATCGTGAATGCCATTTTGATGATGTTCTAATGTTTGTAATTGGTTGCATGTATGAGTGGTATAGGAAGAATCAATTTTGGTGTTACAGTAAAAGTAAAGTGATAGGGGAGTTAAATAAGGGTCAGTGAAGCAGAAAATGTGCAAAAAGTGTGATAAAGGATTATGATAATTGGAGTATGTTATATGGAGTGTTTTGACTGAACATGTTTTTATATTTGGCCCATACTTTCATCTGTGAATATTCAAATTAGATGGATTTTGGTCTAGATAAAATTAGAGACATATGGGTACAATTTTTAAGAAGAAATTGAATTTGAATTATGTTCTTATGGGTCTTGAAATTTAGCTTGAAGTTCATTTTTGGCTTAGGTTGTAGTACTACAATGACAAAAATCATGTCCTATTGTTATTGAATAAACTATATTGATGTAGGCTAAATCAGACAAAGATTTCAAGTCGTATAAAGTTTGTAATTTTTGGATATTAGCATTGACAGATATGAGTTGTACAACTTTGAGTATATGAACATGCAACAAACTTTCGAAGGTGTTCAGTCTGTAGTATTTTGAGCATAACTTAGAAAATAATGAACAAAATTGAATTATTTTTTTGAAATTTAAGACATAGAGGAACATTTTATTAGAAGAAACTATTGTTTAAAAATGTCATTTTCTAGGTCAAAATGACCACATGAATCTAATTCGAAACCTGCCTGAGAAAATTAGGGAAAAATGCAGGAAAAGGATCGTGTGCAGTGATTTTTCATGGAAATGTTTTGATTATGTAATGGTTGAACCAATTACACATGAAGTGTATAATTATGATGTTTTTAATCTTAATTTGGGCTTAAAATGAGGACATAACTTAGTGAATCAATTGTTTGATGCATGATGAATGAGGAATTATGGAAAAGAATAGGATTTCATGAATGAAGAGATTAGATAGGGAATGTTGAATTAAATGAGTAAAGGTTTGAGAGTTAATGCAATCAATTTGGTTATTCAATTAGCATGATATGCAATCTGCATTAATGTGTATGAATTCTGGAAAAAAAATTGGAATAAAATTGATGTTTGTATAAGTTTATTAAAGAAGTTGTTGGAGTTATGTAAATATAGTGCCCTGGAAAGCAAGTGTATTTACATGTAACTTTATCTTCTTCAGTTACAGTT